>CAUYSK010070707.1:0-38933 GCA_963575035.1 Avahi laniger
TTCCTCTTCATTTTCCGGCACCCCTATCAGACGCAAGTTTGGTTTTTTCACATAATCCCACATCTCTTGTAAGCTTGTTTTTGTTTTCTTAATTTTCTGCTCAATCTCTGTGACTGACTTATTCATTTTGAAGGAGCTGTCTTCAATCTCTGAGATTCTTTCTTCTGTTTCATCTACCCTGTTCTTGATGCTTTCCACAGTGTTTTGTAGTTCCCTGAATAAGCCCTTCATTTCCAGGAGATCGGTTTGATTTTTCTTTAATATTTCAATTCCTTTAATGAATTTTTCTTCCAAGTCCTGGATTTCTTTTTGTGGTTTCTTTGTGTTGGCTATCCAATTTTTCTTGCATATCATTGAGTTTTCTTACAATCCATGTTTGAAATTTTTGTTCTGTGATTTTAGTATTCTGAGCTTGGTCAATGTCAGTTGCTGGGGAGCTGTTGTTCCTCTTTGGGGGTGTGCTTTCCGTTTGATTTTTCATACTTCCAGAGTTCTTTTGCTGATTCCTTCCTATCTCGATCAGTTGTTTCTTCTTGCCTTTAGATTTTCGTTTTGGATAATGACACACCCTGTTTAGTCTCTGAGCCAGTAGGTGGTGTTTGTGGGTGAGACTCAACCACACCCTTTATGATGAATCAGTAGATGTAATAAAAGTGTGTGCAGAATGACTTCCTTGTCAGTAGGTGGCACTTGCTGGGAGGAACGACCTGCAGTGCTGCTTTTGGGGTCCTGTAGCCAGCTCTTGTTCCTCTGGAGAGGGCCTCTTGTGCCTTTGTTGGTGGGTGGGGCCCTGGGACGTCCAGGTGTATCCTTATTCTCCACCTCAGTGGGGGCATGTCTGGGAGTGAGTCTGAGTGGGGCTGGGTTGAGTAAGCCTGCCCTCAGGCTCCACAGATGCTGTTAGCAGGAGTGGAGCTGTGTTCTTTGCATTTGTGCAAAGCTGCTGGGAGGGGCTAAAATGGCTCCATTCAGCTGAAGTCTGGGCCTCGGGGGTGGAGATGTCCAAGATCCGCACTCTGGAGCAGGTGTCGCTCCCCTCCACCCTTCCCCTCCCTGTGGCCTCTCCCAGGCCTCTACCAGAAGCAGGACCTCAGGCCGATGGATCTCCCCTGGCTGTCACGTGGCCCAGGAGGTTCCCTACACAGAATTGCAGCCTGAGCTGGGTGCACAGCCCTCTTTTGGGAGGAGGGTTGCAACTCAGGCACACTGATCTGCCCCGTGAAGGCACACACTCCTCAGTATGCTCTTTCACAGATCTCCCTTCTGTGCCCCGGGACAGTGCAATCGTGACCTGGCTGTACAGCATTTGGTCTGCAGGCCTTTCTCCTGGGCCCTGGAGATCAATCCCTGACCCTGCCCGGGGGAGGGGTGCTGGTCTCAAATCACCTATAGGGTGCCCAAGCGGGATCGATTTCACTCCACCTCGGCATTTGCCTGGCCATCCTGGAATCACCAGGCAAGCAACATCTGGGAGGGCTGGCGGGTAGGGAGCTCTCTGTCTGAGTACCCCTCAGTCTGCTGTAGGGCTCCGAAAGGTAAGGTCGTGTTCCTTGGAGATACCTCCCTGTCATGGCTAAATTGTCTCTCTGGGAACCCATAGATAGGGAAGGGGAAGGAGAGAATGGATCAACATTGCAGCTACCAATAGGCTTGGGTCTGTGTGTGTGGAGGTGCCCCGAAGGATCTGGGAGCCCAGCGCTGTGTCCGCAAGAGGCCGCCACTCACTGGCAGCAGCTGTCTCTGGGTTGGTGATGGGATGTCTCTCCAACTGCTCAGGAGCCCACCAAAAGTCCGAGATACAAGGGAGGGGAAAGTTTTCTGCTCCACCTACCCTTGTTGCTGGTCTCCAAGCCTCTCGGGGACCTTTCTCCTTCCAGCTCTCCTCCGCAATGTCTTCCTGTGGAGTCTCCTGTAGTTCAGGCACCCTTCCCTCTTACCCTCACCTGATCTATGTATCTCTGCTACTCCATTTTTTTCACTTTCTTCTAAAATTTGTCTTTTTTGCAGAGACACTCTGACTGGCGGCTTTTCTGTCCGCCATCTTGGCTCCTCACCCCACAACCCGTTTCTGAGCCTTGGGAGGCCTGAGTAGAGTAGGCGGACTGAGATGTGTGCTCCTTTTTGCTTTAGGCTGTCAGGAAGGTGACGGCTTGATAAAAGTGGGCAGGTCCTCCATCAGCAGGGAGGAGACACAAACCGTAAAAACAGTTTGAATGAGGAAGTTTAGGTGGAGAGTCCCACCAAATTTTTTTGCAGCTTTCCCAGGACCCACATATGTAGGTCAGGGGAATATTAGTTTTCTTTTCCTCTTTGATGATATCAGAGAGTAGAGGGCTTTGGTCTGGTTGGGGGAGTGGCTATCCATACCCTTTAGGAAATCAAAAGCAGAACGCTGAATCATATATGAAGGGACCACAGATCTCAGAAGAGTGAGGTGACACAGAGCCTGCCCCTGCCGTCAACCCTTGGAGGCCCCGGGGCAGGGCTATCCGTCTGATTTCTGCAAGGAGGGTCTCAGAAATGTGAGGGCCTTGGTCTGAGGAAAGGGTCCTCAAATGGGAGAAAGGAAAGCATTCCGGGTGTAGCCAGGAGTCAAGGTGAAAACTCTGTGTGAGGACTTAGGGAAGCCCCACCCAGCTGGCAACCTGGAATGCCTGTGCACTGGTGATGTAATTCACATTCATCGTCTGCTACGGTATGGGGGAAGATTGATGAGGGATTTTTTCGAAAGCAGGGGTCCCCAACCTATGGTGAGTTGTATAATTATTTTATTATATATTACAATGTAATAATAATAGAAATAAAGTGCAAAATAAATGTAATGCACTTGAATCATCCCCAAACCATCCCTCACCTCCCTGGTCTATGGAAAAATTGTCTTCAGTTAAAACAGTCCCTAATGCCAAATGGTTGGGACCGCTGCTCTAAAGGGTATGACGTAAGGTTTGTAGTATCAGGATTCACAGGTATTTGCGTGAGTTAAGGTGAAGACCATGGTGTCAGAGGGAAACTCTGACAATGATGGAACCACAGAATCCATTTGGCCTTATTCTCAGCCTTGGGAGATCATAGACAGGTAAGGTGGTCCTCATATCCTCCTTAGGTGTCTCCAGGGATACTGGTAGGAAGAGAGAAGTCCCAGGCCCATGCCAAGGGTCAAAGCATGGGCCAAAGCATTGAAGGGACCATCCATCATTTAATAGATAACAGAGAATCTCAGCCCCACCCTTGCATTCAGCACTTGAAGGACCAAGGCAGGATTGTTAGGCTGAGGCTCTCCTTCACTTCTTTATATAAAATGTAAAGGAAGTGACGTTTTGGCATGAGGTTGCAGCCACCATTCAGCAAAAGGGAGGTGTCACAGGCGCTACCTGGAGATCAAGTGAGTTCCTTGAATGAGAACTGAATACCCAAGCAGCCCATAACAGAGAGGGCTTCACATAGTCAGGTGCCCCTTGACAGGGATGGTGGGCAGACAAGCTCCTTCACTTCCTCCTCTGGGATCTTAGGGAGGTGCTGCCTTTGGTGTGAGGTGTTGACTTCAGAGCAGCAGAAGAGAAGGGGCTCAGGACCTGCCAACTGTTGACATGACGGTTGCGATTGTGAACTGAGAGGACTCCCACACCCCAAATGAGAGGGCCCCATTACTAGCCCTTGCCACCACCACAGTGGACCACAATCAGGGATGCTAGGATGCAGCCTAAAACTCACTATAATGTCCTCCAGAGGGTTCGCAGGGGACAGGCTGACCAGGAGAACAGGAGCCCTGGGTGTTCTTACAGAAGCACTTTAGGAAACTTACAGAGGCAGCATTGGTTAAAGCCAAGGTGCTCTCTCCTTGCTGGTGGCGCTCACACGATCTCATTCTCCTTCCCCCAGGTGCCTGCATCACCAGCTGCCCTGCCCAGACTTTCTTCTACTGTCCCTAACCAAAGTCATCATGCCTCGGGGTCAGAAGAGTAAGCTCCATGCTCGTGAGAAACGACACCAGGCCAGATGTGAGAGTCGGAGTAGAGGGGGTGCTAAGGCAACCACAGCAGCAGCAGCAAAAGAGTCCCCTCCAGAAGAGTCCCCTCCCTCCCCATCTGTTTCTGAAGGTGTTACTGAGAGCCTGCCTGTTGCTAAGTCATGTAGCACTTTCCAGAAGCCTCAGGAAGCTCCATCCACCACCACTGAAGTCATTTCTTGCACTAAATCTCATGAAGATTCCAATGTCCGAGATGAGACAAAGGAAAGCAATGCTGAGGCCTCACCCTGCAGTAAGAAATCACGTAGCGATCCTCTAGCCAGTAAAATTAAGGTGTTGGAGCAGTTCCTGCTCTACAAGTACAAAGTGAAGCAGCCCATTTTGAAGGCAGACATGCTTAAGGTTGTCAACCGGAGGTACAAAGACCAATTTCCTGAGATCTTCAAGAAAGCCTGTGAGCACATTGAGATGGTCTTTGCAGTTGATGTGCAGGAAATCGACTCAACCCGTCAGTTGTATGACCTCGTCAGCAAGCTGAAACTCCCCAACAAAGGGAGGGTGCGTGCTGGCGGGGGCTTACCCAAGGGTGGTCTCCTGATGAATATCTTAGGTATGATCTTCATGAAGGGCAACCGCGCCACTGAGGAAGACGTCTGGAGATACCTAGGTATGATGCGAGTATATGCGGGAAAGAAGCACGTCGCCTACGGAGAGCCCAAGAAGCTCATCACTAAAGATTTGGTGAGGCTGAAGTACCTGGAGTACCGCCAGGTCCCTGACAGCAATCCTGCACGCTATGAATTCCTGTGGGGTCCCAGAGCCCATGCTGAAACTAGCAAGATGGAAGTCCTGAAATTTTTGGCCAAGATCAATGAGACCCACCCCAGTGCCTTCCCATCCCAGTATGAAGAGGCTTTGCGAGATGAGGAAACAAGAGCCCAAGCCCAAAACGTAGGTGTAGCCAAGCGTGGTGCTACTGCCAAAGTTTGTGCACTGTGCAAGGCCATGCGTTCAGTATATCTTTCTGCCCCTATTGATGTCTGAGCCTGTTTTATCATCCATATAAAAAAATATGACATTATAATAAGTATTTCTTGGAAATATAAAAGAGCCCCACAGTAAAATATTACATAAGTGGGGTAATATGATGGAGAAAATATATTAAAACATGAGCATTCCTTCATTTCTTGTTTCCCTAATTCCTTTTAGTGTTTCATTCTGTAAAATTAAGTGGTTTATAGCTTGTTTTTCTTAGCTTATCCAAGAAAGTAGGAGAAATTAAATGTTAATAAATTAGTCCTTGTGTGTACTGACTCTTTTATTCACGAACGTTAATTGAACATCTGCTCTTTGGAACGATCTGTGCTAGTACTGGAGATCCTCAGAAAAAGAAGACTCAGCCCCTGTTCATAGAAATTTTGAGCTTACATGCTGCAGTCATGCAACTAAGATGTTGAATTACCGTTTGCAGTTTATAGGTAAAGTAAAAAGAATGAGTGAGGATCAGGGTGTTCCTTGTGAGAGCAGTCAAGTGAGAACTTCCTGAGTAAGTCAGCTTAGGGTTTTGGGAAACTGCAAGTCCTTAGTGGGATATAATTTTGGTTTAAACTAGTGGGCTAATTGAGGCTGTGAAAGTGATAAGTAGCAGCCAAACCCGCAGATGTGCTTCAGAGTTGAGAAACAAAACTCTGCGAGTTAGTCTTGGGCTCCTGTAACAAAATACCACAGACTGCATGGCCTAAATGACAGAAATTTATTTCTCAGTTCTGGAGGCTGGGAATTCCAAGATCAAGGTGCAAGCAGATTCTGTTGCTGATGAGGATACCCTTCTTGGATTGTAGAAATTCAGCTTTTCTCCATGTCTTCGCATGGAAGGGAGGGATAGAGAGAGAGTGAGAGAGAGAGAGAGCGCATGCTCTAGTCTCTCTTCCTCTTAAAGGAATGCTAATCCCAACATGGGGCCCCCACCCTCATAACATCCTCTAAACCTAAGTATCTCTCAAAGGACCCCCCTTCAAATGCCATCACATTGGGGGTTGAGTTTCAGCATATAAATTGGGAGGGGGGCACAAATATTCAGTGCATAATGGAAAACTACTCCGACAAATTATTTTGGGAGTATGGGTAAACAAGAAACAAGTCTGCACTTGGGCAGGAAAGCAAGGTATCTTGTGCTCTGATTCCAGTGCAGATGAACACAGTTTGCAAACTAGTTGTTCCATGCACATGTTCTCCGAGGAATTTCTGAGAAATAAGGATGATAATCCCTTGAGGTTAGATGCATAGAAGACATTATGTTGGTATTTTTTGCTGTGAAATTAGAGAGCTAGATCCTACTGCATTCAAAGGGCATTTTAATTAGGTCATCTTGAGTGTAATATGGCAAACTCTCAGCAAGGGATACATTGTGTTTGTTAAGGGTATAATAAATGTAAGTAAAGATAATCTCCATGGAAGGGCACTTCGGAGGCGTGAAAGGACTTGTGCCTTAACATCAATTTTAGGAGCCTGAGTTACATCTAACTAGGGAAGACAACGCCACAGCCAAGTTAAATAACGGTTCTTCCCACGGGGAAATTTACATAGTTTTACTCGCTAGGGAGGATTGTTGGCTGGTTCGGTGCTCTTTGTACAAAAGTATTCCATGTTCTCTGCCATCTCCTGGATTAAAAAAAGAATTTCAAGCATGGTGGGTGGTATCATCTAGAATAGAAATCCTAATATTAATAATTGTCCTTCTGTAAATATTGGGTAATATTTTACAGTTATCTTGCCTGTGGTTTATATGTAGTATGTACATTCCAACAATTTTATAAGAAAGGACTTTCCAAATTCACTTGGCACATGATGAACTTTCAATTTTCTCAAATTCCCAAGACTGTTAAGTAGCGCAGCTGGGACTAGAGCCCTCGTCTGAATTCAGAGCCCATGCTGTTTCACTGCTCCCACCTGAGGTAGACCTTCTGTCTCTTAATTCACTTTTTCTCAGTATTACAAAATATATCTCAGGCAATAAAAAGACACTTGTAACCAATGTACTAAAAGCAGGCCTACAAAGGGAAGGTAAATGTGAGAATAAATAAAAATTTGGGAATTGTCTTTGGACTTCATTTTCCTAGGATCCCGCTGCTGCTAAGCTCATTGTCATTGAGAACTAACTCTGCCCAGGAGCTGATATTTTTTCCAGCGCTTGCTTTTTCTATCTTAACAACACTTTCCCCCTAGAACTTCTCCAGTGTGTACTCCAGTGTGGAACTTCTCCCAGCTCTGGAACCTGACCTACTGGCCACCTCTTCACCTCTTCACTGCGTCCTCCTCTAATGGCTATCACCTGCTCTCCTCATGACTTAGGGTATTCCAACTCCCTGTTGGTCACTTCCTTCACCATGTATGTATATCGACTTTGTATTCCTGTTTATGTAATACCTTCTCCTTTCTTCCCTCACTCTTTTGCTTCTCTCCCTCTCTTGCCCACTCTCGCTCTCTTGCTCTCTTTCTCACTCTTATTTTTCCAATGTTCCTCTTAATAGATTGTTTAGTTTCTGAGTGTTATTTTATGCTTCACTTTATTTACGCATTTGTTGCTATGTATCAAGTTTAAAGTAGGAGTTTTTATATTTGTGAAACAAATTGGGAAACTTCCTCTTATTTTGTGATCCAGAACAGGATAACATGATATTGGAATAGGTATTTCTTTAGAAATGTGAGATGACTTAGCAATTAAACTGTTGGGATGAAGAAATAGAGAAAAATAAAGTAAAATACTGTCAATTTCTGTCTTTCCTATTATTTTTAGCTGATTTTTCTGTAAAATTAAACAGCATACACCCGGATTTGTTTATCTTATTGAAGAATTTAGGAAAAATTAAATTTTAATATGTTAATGTTAGATACTATGCTTATTGACACATTTATTCCCTTAGCATTAATTGGGCATCTGCAATTTGGAAAACACTATGCTATTATTGCTGAAGATGTCAGGATTTCCCTTTCTTGGAGCACTAATCTCACAAGAAAGATTGAGAGATACCATACTAGATCAAAGGGACAAATACAAAGAGAATAAGGACATTGGGGTCCAGATGAGTGTAGTAAAGTGGCATTTAAGTGTAAATTCTGCAAGGCAATTCCGTTTTGGAAACTGCAAGTTCATCATTGGGGCTGAAATTTAAGTTTAGCTATGCCGTGGGACAGTAGGGCCGTGGGAATGGGGAACAAGGGTCAGAGTTGAGAGACTAAAGCTTGGAATGCAAAATGAATCTTGAATCCTGGACAAAGAAGGTTTCTATTGATGTAACCAAGGTAGACATTCCAGGCCCTTTCCCACTGCATTTGAAAACAGTTTGCAAAGTAATTATTTTGCCTATATTGTCTCAAAAGATTTCCTGAAAAATAAGTGTCATACTCTTTGGGGCTGATCTTTGGAAATCAGTTGGCTGGCACTTTTTCTCTAGGCTTTAGAAAGTCCTATTCCAATATATTCTAATGACATTATACTTTCTTGAATGTAATTTGGCAAGGACTAGGTTTTTGGTGGCTGTAAAATGAGTGGCAATTGGGACGGTTTGATTGAAGATACAGCTGCGAACCAAAAAAGGAGCAGAACATAATAGTATTTTACCCCTTACGCAACTACTAGGAGAGTTGAGTTGTATCCAGCTGGATACAACTGGTTGACACTCAAATTAAAGTACCTTCTCTGGAGTATTTAGTTTTATTTGCTAAATAGCAATTTTGACTCTTTGTATTCTAGGTCATAAATGCCTCAGATTCCCTAAGAACTGCACAGTCATTTTTGAAAACTCCAGAAGGGAAGGTAGCAGTATCTGTAATCAGCACTAGTAAAGGTAATGACTTTGATTTACTAAAGGTTTACTGTATGCAGAGGGGTTGGCTAGGTTCTTCACATATATTATTTCTAATCTTTTCAAAAGTCTTGCAAAAAGAGGTTCATTTTACAGATGAAGAACCCCAGACTCAGAGAGCTTAGGAAATTTCCCAAAGAACACACAGCTAGTAATTGGCAAAGGTTGAGCTGCTCTAATTTGTATAGATCTCAGAGTGTCTCCACTCATCCAGCCTGAATTAGGCCCTCTTTCAGTGCTCTTCCCACTATTCATAATACCCTGTGTGAGACCAAAATAACTTTCTGACCAACATTCTGAAAGCAAGCCTAAAGAGGGTAGGCAAAATGTAAAATAAATGTAAATACCAAGAAAACACAATTTTGGAATTCCCAATTGGATTCCTTTACCTGGGATTTTCCTGTCCTCACACCAGGGTTGCTTGAAAGCTGACACTGTTCAGTTTTCTGTGTTTCATCATTATTTAGCACAACTGCATTACAGGAACCTTCAGCTCAGTCTTCCCAGTGTTCTTTTCTGTTAGATTATTAAATATGTATCTTGACCTGCTAACCAGCTCTTCACAGCCTCTCCCATTGTCCCTAGTGGAAGAAACAGATGAGAATCACCTGTCTTCCTCCTAACTCAGAGGCTATCTGCTCTCTACAGATGACCCTTATCTGTCCCATGCCAACCATACTCCCTCCATACCAGCCCCATTCACTTTGGCGTGAGGTTTAGATACCTGGTCATCTCCTCAGGTCCATTTGCTTATATTGGCCTATAGCTTAGTTCTCCCTGATCTTGTTTTTTTAACCTTGCCCATAGGCCATGCCTAGTGATGGAACCATCATGTGTGACAGTGGGATACACAGGAAGCCTTCCCGCTCTATCCTCATCCCCACCACTTCCTAGCCTGTGTTCGATGTGTATCCTCTATGTTTCCTTATTGCATCCCTCCTTGTTCATGGGATATATTTCTGAAATTAGAGAAGGATATTTTGGAAAACTTATTGATATTTGCAGTATAATTTTTTTAGAAATACCAATTTATTCCTATTGAGTAGTTACAGTGTGGCAGACATAGTTTATGTACTTCAAGTCATTTATTTCTTAACACAGGCCTATGAGGTCAATACTATTATTATGCCTTATTTAGATATTAGAATTTAAGAATCTGTCATTTATCTCCACACTAGTCTTTATTTTTTCTTCCTTCTATTCACTGTGGGTGTACTTCGCTTTTCTTTTTTTATTTCTGGGCTCTCTAGTCTCTTCCAATGATTGATTTGTCTATTATTTCACCAATACCACACTCTCTTGATTACTGTAAGCTTAATAGTAAGTCTCAAAGTCAGGCAGTGTCTGTCCCCTGACTCTGTTCTTCTCCTTCAGTATTGTGTTGGCTATTCTGGTTCATTTCTCTCTCCACATAAATTTTAGAATTAGTTTGTTGAAAACCAAAAGAATAGCCTGCTAGGATCTTGATTGGAATTACATTGAATTTGTATATCAGTTTGAGAAGATCTGACATCTTGACTCTATTGAGTCATCCATGAGAACAGAATATCTCTTTTTTTTCATTTTTTATTTAATCAGAGTTTTATAGTTTTCTCTGTATAGATATTATACATATTTTGTTAGATTTATGCCTAAATATTTTATTTTTGGGATGCTATGTAAATAGTACTATGTTTTAAATTTCAAATACCACTTGTTCATTGCTATGATATAGGAAATTGACAGACGTTTGCATGTTAACCTTATATCCTGTAACCTTGATGTAATCACTTATTAGCTCTGGGAAGGATATTTTTGTTGATTATTTCATATTTTCTACATGGACAATTGTGTCATTTGCTAAGAAAGACAGTTTTTATCTTTTCCTTCTCAATCTGTATACCTTTTATTTCCTTTCCTTATTTATATGCTTTTCATTTCCTTTACTTTAGCTAGTACAAATGCTCCTCACGATGGCGTGATGTTCTAATAAACCTATTGTTAGCTGAAAATATTCTAAGTTGAAAATGCATTTAATATACCTAACCTACTGAACATCATAATTTAACCTAGCTTACCTCAGATGTGCTCAGAACACTTACATTAGTCTGTCGTTGGGCAAAATCATCTAACACAAAGCCTATATTATAACAAAGTGTTGAATATCTCATGTAATTTATTGAAGATTGTACTGAGAGTGAAAAACAGAATGGTTACATGTGTACTTGGAGTACAGTACCTATTGAATGGATACAGCTTTTGCATCATCATAAAGTTGAAAAATTTCAAGTAAATCATTGTTAAGTCAGGGAAAATCTGTATTTCCAATAAAAAGTTGAAAAGTACTGATGAGAGTACACATCTTGGCTTATTGCTTATCTTGATGTGTAAGCTTCAAGTTTCTCACCACTAAGATGTTGGCTGTATGTTTTTTGTAGATATTTTTTACCAAGTTGAGGAAGTTTCTCTTTATTCTTAGTTGGCTGAGAGGTTTTTTTTTTTTTTATCTTGAATGGGTGTTTGATTTTTATGAATGCTTTTTCTGCAGCTGTTAATATGATCATGCAACTTTTTTCTCTTCAGTCTGTTGATATGATGGATTACATGAATTGATTTTCCAGTGATGAACCAATTGCATACCTGGAATAAATCCCACTTTTTCTTGGAGTATAATTCTTTTTATACATTTACTAATATTTTATTAAGGATTTTTTCATTTATGTTCATGAGAGATATTAGTCTATAGAGTTCTTATAATGTCTTGGTCTGGTTTTGGTGTTAAGATAACACTGATCTCATAGAATAAATTAGAAAGTACCCTCTCCACTGCTGTCTTCTGGAAGAGATGGTACAGAATTGGTATAAGTTCTTCCTTAAATGTTTCATAGAATTCACCATTGAACCCATCTGAACGTGGTGCTTTCTGTTTTGAAAGGTTATGAGCCTATTCCAATTGTCCATTTTTGCTTGTATGAGTTTTGGAAGATTATGTCCTTCAAGGAATTAGTCTATTTCATCTAGATTATCAAATTTGTGAGAATAGAGAAAATTGAATCGTATGGAATGCTAACTTAAGACCACAAAATTGAAAAAAGTGTTTAAGACAAAAAATGGAGCAAAGAAGAGAAAATGGTAACATATATGGTAGATACTACCTCAACTATATCAATAATCACTTTAAATATCAAAGGTCTAAATACACCAACTACAAGATAGAGATTGTCAGAATGGGTCAAAAAACAAGACCCAACTATATACTATTTACAAAAAAAATTAAATATAAAAATATATATAGATTCCAAGTAAAGGGATGAAGAAAGATATGCCACACTAAGGTTAATCAAAAGGAAGCTGGAGTGGCTCTGTGAATTTCAGACAGAGCAGACCTCAGAGCAAGGAAAATTATCAGGGCTAAAGACGGCATTATATAACAATAAAAGGTTCAGTTTTCCAAGACTTCTTTTTCCATTAGACAAAACTGACAGAATTGTAAGAATAAATAGATGAATCCACTATTATGATTGGTGACTACAGCACCTCTCTATCAGAAATGGACAAATTCAGCTGGGAGAAAATCAGTAAGGACATAGGTGAACTCAACAGCACTATCAGTCAAGTAAATATAATTGAAATGAGTAGATTATTTAATCCAATAGCAAGATGCGCATTCTCAGGCTCACATGTAATATTCACTAAGAGAGACCACATTCTTGACCCTAAAATACACCTTAACAAATAATAAATATATATAAAACATATATATGTATATATCATCCAATATATACTCTCAGATCACAAGAGAATTAAACTAGAGATCAGTAACAGAAAGATAACTGGAAAATCTTCAAATACTTAGATATTAAGAAAAAGGCTTCTAAATAATATATGAGTCAAAGAAGACATCTCATAAATTTTAACATTTTTTGAACTACATGAAAATAAAAACACAACTTATCATAATTGTGGAATACATTAAAAGCAGAGCTTAGAGGAAAATTTATAGCATTGAATAAGTATATTAGAAAAGAAGAAAGATAAAAACTCAATAATCTAAGTTTCCATCATAGGAAACTAGAAAAAGAAGAACAAATTAAATCTAAAGTTAGCAGAAGAAAATAAATAATAAAAATTAGAGCAGAAATTAATTAAATTGAAAATAGGAAATCAACATAGATATACTTTTACAACTAATCCACCTTCAAATAATATTATATCACATCTCAGGTGGGACAAGTACCTTATAATAACGAGGTATTCCTAATTCTTTTCTCTTGTCCCTGGTATCATCTCTGTCACTCATTTAATTTATACATAAGCTATACTCATTATGTTTCATTGTTGTTGTTATTTTCAATAAATTGATATCTGTTAGACAAATTAAGAATAACAAAAATAAAATTTTTTCTTTTACCTTCACTTATCCTTCTCTAATGTTCTTCCTTTCCTTATGTGGATCCAAGTTTCTGACCTATAATTTTCATTCTCTCTGAAGAACTTCTTTTAACATTTCTTGCAAGGCAGGTCTACCGGCAACAAATTCCTTCAATTTTTGTTTGCCTGAGAAAGTTTTTATTTTTTCTTCTCTTTTGAAGGATAATTTCACAGGGAAAGAATTCTAGGTTGGTTTATTTTCTCTCAACACATTAAATATTAACAGTTCATTCCATTCTTTTATTTTTTGCAGGGTTTCGGAGATGTCAAATGTAATGTAACTCTTGTCTTTGCTGCTCTATAGGTATGGTGTTTTTTCCTCTAGTTTTTTTCAAGATTTTTTCTTTCTACAGCAACCTCAGCCTCCTGGGCTCAAGCGATCCTCCTGTCTCAGCCTCCCGAGTGACTGGTTTTATGGGCATGTGCCACCACTCCTGGCTAATTTTTCTATTTTTGGTAGAGACAGGTCTCATTCTTGCTAAGGCAGATCTTGAACTCCTACCCTCAAGAGATCCCTCCTAGGCCTCCCAGAGCGCTAGGATTACAGGCGTGAGACATCACGTCAAGATTTTTTCTTTATCTTTGATTTTCTACAGTTTGAATATAAAATGCCTAGGTATTCTCTCTTTTTCATTTATTTTGTTTGGTTTTCTTTAAACTTCCTGGATCTATGGTTTGATGTCTTCTATGGAATGAATATTTGTGTCCTCCCCGAATTCTATGTTGAAGCCTAATCTCCACTGTGATGTGGTGTATGGGTGTGTGTTTATGTATTTGTGTGTTTCTGTGTGTGTGTGTGTGTGTGTGTGTGTGTGTGTGTGAGAGAGAGAGAGAGAGCATTCCTTCTACATTCAGTCTGGCAATTTATAACTCTGCCTATACCTCTCCTCCTGCTTGCAAAGAGCATATAGATGAGCCTGAGGTGAGAGATTAGGGCCTCTCAGGTAATTTTTTGAGTAGCAATGTGCCCTGGGCATGCATATGGCCTTCTAGGTTCCCAGAAATATGTGGTAGCTTTTCAAAACTTTTATCCCCCAAAGCAAATCACTCCTCTGACTTACTTCCCATGCTTTTTGGTTTGCCCATTGTTTGCCCCAATTATTATCCCTTGCCCAAGACATCAGTGGCTAATACATTTATCTTTAAATGTTTCTGGCAAACACGTCCCAGGAAGTCTGTCCAACCTCCGGAGAGTTCTGAGTTAGGAAAATAAAGAGTCCTTTGAGGCCATCTTTCAGGGAGTCACCAGTCAGGCCAAAACTACAATTCTCCAAGAATAAGGTCTGTTTTGCCCTCTCTGGTACGAGGAACCCAGATCTGGAATGCAGATTCCCATCCTTAAGGCCACCACTGATCATGGGAGCCAGGGAAAGGATCAGTTAAAACACACAAAGATTTCCCCCCAAGATTCTGCTGCCTTTTCTTGATTAACCATTCTCCCTGATTGCTGTAAACCTGTGATTATTAATAACTTCCAGAGTTCCAATAAAGTTGATTCTGACAGTTTCACCATTTTCACTGACCTTACTCCATTCCCCTATTTTTAAAGAGAAGTAACTTGAAATTCTATGGCTACGAAGTATTTCACAAGATATGTTTGGTTTTCCTCCACATGTTTTGAATGGGAATGACTTGTATATTGCTGGCTCAAATACAAAAGAAGTTGCTGAATATCACTATGTACATAACAGGATTTTAAACAACAGTGAAGGCTTTTATGAGTGATTTTTAGTTTTTCAGTATTCTTTCTGGTCTCATTGAATTAAACTTTTAAAAGAAAAAATTGTTTAAGAAGCAATTTCTTCTACGATAATTTTTTCTGATTAAATCAAAGCCAAATGTTACTAGTTCATGACGTGGTCAAGTGGTATAGAAAATTTATTTTAGAGAAACAAATAATTTCTTTGGATCAATGCATAAATCAAAAGCTATAATAAAATTTCTTCCTTTGTCATTCATGTGATCATACTGACTAAAATACTTCCAGCTCTCAAAATACTCATTTTCTTAGCTTCTGCAAATGGGGAGTTATTAATTTTGCGAATAAGAGTTATTCTTTTTTTGAATTGCATTTTATCTACCATAAGTTATTCTATGTTGCCAGGAGGGAACTTTTTAAGTTAATTGTAGAAAACTAAGAGTAAGTAAATTTATTAACTCAACAAAATCTTTAAAATGATATAGCACAATATTCTTTACAAAATAAAAATATTGCATTGAATATGATGTGGATATATAATTTATTTTAAGGAAGATCATCCCAAACATACAGTCCAAAATTTATTTATGTAGAATAAAATTACTATACTTACCTGTGATTGAATTAAAATTTATCTGATTATTTAACCTGAAAGTAAAAAGCATTGAATGGTTAAGGTAATAAAGGAAAGGATGAGTTATGGTCTTCTATTTTGTAGACTTTTCTAGGATGTTGTGAAAATAACAGAAATGCTACAAATTTGAATTCCATTAAATTATCTTTCACAATAATTGACCTTAATATGTCGATACTTAATTTGAGCAATCAAAGGATATTAAATAATATAAATTCTCTTTTAGAGATATCTCTGTCCATGGTATGCAGTGTAGGATCTGGCATATTATCAATATTCAATAAATATTTCAAGACAGGAAGATCAACTAATTAATAACATTACATGTTCAATTATAGTTGGTATTATTGTGCTGAATCACATTCTCTTGGAAATTGGCTATTCTTGCATGAGATTTCTGTTAATCCTTTTAGACAAAATATCAACTTAATTGGCTGATCACATTATCCTTCCAAGGTAGATAATAGAAAAAATACTATGTAGAATAAATGAACACCTTTAAACTTTCATAACAATGAAGATCCATAGAATGTGAGAAGTGAACAGAAACCATGAAGGCACTAAAAAGTGTATACACTTCAAGTCCCCTCTTTGCCTTGTTGTATTCTTCCAAATAAGGAGGTATGGGTAATGACAAAATCCCCAGCAAAAAACTATGGAAAAATTTTTTTTAATTTCAGAATATTATGGGGGTACACACATTTTGGTTGCATATATTGCATTTGTACTGCCCAAGCCAGAGCTACAAGCATGCTCATTCCCCAGACAGTGTGCTCTGCACCCATTAGTTGTGAATTTATCCATCCCCTCCCCCCTTCCCACCTGCCAGGCACCTGACGCATATTACTTCCATGTATACACATAAGTGTTGATCGGTTAGTACCAATTTGGTGGTGAGTACATGTGGTACTTGTTCTTCCATTCGTTTGATACTTCATTTCAAAGAATAGGCTTTAGCTCCATCCAGGATAATACAAGAGGTGCTAATTCTCCATTGTTTTTTATGGCTCAGTAGTAATCCATGGTATACATATACCAGATTTTATTAATCCATTCATGTATTGATGGGCACTTGGCTTGTTTCCACCTCTTTGCAATTGTTAATTGTGCTGCTATAAACATTTGAGTGCATATGTCTTTATTATTGAATGTCTTTTTTTCCTTTGGATAGATACCCAGTAGTGGGATTGCTGGATCAAAAGGTCATTCTACTTTTTTTCTTCGAGGTATCTCCATATTACTTTCCATAGAGGTTGTACTAATTTGAAGTCCCACCAGCAGTGTATGAGTGTTCCTATCTCCCTGCATCCACACCAGAATTTGTTGTTTTGGGACTTTTTGATAAAAGCCATTCTCACTGGAGTTAAGTGATATCTCATTGTGGTTTTGATTTGCATTTTCCTGATATTGAGCAATTTTTTAAATGTTTGCTGGCCATTATTCTGTCTTCTTTTGAAAAGTTCCTGTTCATGTCCTTTGCCCATTTTTTAATGGGGTTGTTTGATTTTTTCTTGTTGATTTTCCTAAGGTGTATATAGATTCTGGTTATCAGCCTCTTATAGGATATGTAGCATGCAAACATTTTCTCCCATTATGTAGGTTGTCTGTTCACTCTAATGATAATTTCCTTGACTGTGCTGAAGCTTTTAAATGTGATCAGGTCCCATTTATTTATTTTTGTTCTTTCTGTGATTGCTTTGGGGGTCTTCTTCATAAATTCTTTACCTATGCTGATGTCTGTAAGACTTTTCCCAGCATTTTCTTCTCAAATTAATCTGGTTTCATGTCCTTGGTTTAAATCTGTCATCCAACATGAGTTGATTTTTTTGAGTGGAGAGGTGCGGATCCAGTTTCATTCTTTGGCATGTGGCTATCCAATTTTCCCAGCACAATTTATTAAGATTTTTTCCCCAGTGTATATTTTTGTCTGCTTTGTCAAAGGTTATATGACAATATAAGGATGGTTTTATATCTGGGTTCTCTGTCCTATTCCAGTGGTCTATGCCTCTGTTCTAGTGCCAGTACCATGCTGTTTTGGTTACTATAGCCTTGTAGTATAACTTCAAGTCTGGTAGATCGATCCCTCCCAATTTGTTCTTTTTATTTGAGATTGCTTTGGCTATACGGGGTCTTCTCTAGTTCCACAGGGAACGTAGAATTATTTTTTCTAGATCTATGAAAAATTTTGTTGGTATTTTGATAGGGATTTCATTGATTCTGTAGATCACTTTAGACATTTTAACAATATTGATTTTCCCAACCCATGAGCATAGTAGGGTTTTCCATCTGTCTACATCCTCTGCAATTTCTTTTCTCAGTGTTTCATAGTTCTCCCTTCATAGATCTCTCACCTCCTTAGTTAAATATATTCCTAAATATTTAATTTTCTTTGATGCTATTGTGAAAGTTCTTACATCTTTGATTGGATTCTCGGCTTGACTGTTATTGGTGTATATTAAAGCTACTGATTTGTGTGCCCTGATTTTGTGTCCTGAGACTTTGCTGAATTCATTTTTAATTCTAGGAGTCTTTTGGTTGAACCTTTGGGGATTTCTGGATATGATATGATATCATCAACAAAGAGGGAAAATTTGCCCTCTTCCTCCCCCATTTGGATGCGTTTGTTCCCCGCTCTTGTCTGATTGCTCTAGCAAAGACTTCCAGCGCTATGTTGAATAGAAGTGGAGATAGTGGGCAACCTTGTTGGGTTCCAGTTCTAAGTGGAATGCTTTCCATTTTTCCCCATTCGGTATGATGTTGGCTGTGGGTTTACTGTATATGGCCTTAATAATTTTGAGGTATAACCCATCTATGCCTATTTTGTGAAAGGTTTTTATCATAAAAGTGTGCTGGATTTTATCAAATGCCTTTTCTACATCTATTGAGAGGATTATATGGTCTTTGTTCTTGCTTTTATTTATATGGTGTATTACATTATAGATTTGCATATGTTGAACTATTCTTGTCTCTCTTGGATGAAGCCCACCTGGTAATGATGAATTATTTGTTTGATGTGCAGTTGAATTCGGTTTGCTAAGATTTTAAGAATTTTTGCATCTATATTCATAAGGGATATTGGTCTGTAGTTTTCTTTTTTTTGTGTGTCCTTTTTGGGGGAAATTTTCTTTTAAAAATTGTAGTTCTGGGATATGAGGTCAGTATTCAGGTTAAAAAATTGATGTTAAACAATCTTTCCATGTGGAACAAAAGTAATGGCTATGTACATCAATTTTATTTCTTGGTTATGGATATATAGCTATGAAATGCTCAGAGGAATCTGTTGATGCTTGTTGTTTTATTTTACTCTTTTAAAATGAATTTGGTAAAATACAAATTTTATCAGATATTTCATTTTGTTTTACTGCTTTGCAAGCTTTATTACCATCATAGGAAAGAGTGTTTAATTACTAATTATTCTCTAAATTGTTCAGGCAGTTAAATGGACATCTGTTACATCTAAAATACTAAATACTAAATTAAGACACTAAAATCCATAAGGTGCAAGAAATAGGCATGTAAACTTTTGTGTCCAAACTTTGGCAATGTAAAGAATATAACTATGCTGAAGGCTATCAAAATTCCAAGAATTTTTTTACTACCAAAATGAAAACAACAGGCGAGCATAACTAAAAATATGACTCTTCATACAATTGTTGATATCTGGAGTAACAATGCTAATCAGAGATTTACATTTGTTATTATCCTCAAATAGATTTTGGAGTTCTACTTTAGGGTTATAGTCATTTTAGGATTTTTTAAGAAGATTTTTGTTGGCTTAATAGTTATTATACTAAATGAAGAGTCTAATGCAATTTCAAAACTACCTATCTATTTTCTATCCATCTCACACATACGCACACACATCTGTGTATTTGTGTATGTATGTGTTTGTATGTTTACTAAGTAATGAACTCTGTAATCCATTTACTTCCTGTTTGAATTCAGGTGAATTAAACTGCTTCTCTGAGTCTCAGTTTCCTCATCTATGGATAACAGTCATTATTATACTGTTTTTATGAAGACTGAATGTGATAATGTAGCAAAGTTACTACTCTCATGATAACTATAGCTGAGATCATGCCATGTGTTTATCAAATCTATGTTCATTTTCCTGTTCCTGAGCACACAGATAGGCTGTATTTCTCCACCTTCCACAATACTATGTTGTGGACAGAGGAATGCAGGCAGAAGTGCAGAAGTTATATATGTCACTTTCAAGCCTGATCAAACACCGCATACAAATCTCCAGTTCATTTTACTCTCCTGTGGTAACAATGAATGACCCGCATTCCCATTAGTGCAGCTATTAGATAGCACTCTCCATCAGCCTGGTTCTTTAAAACACTTTTTGAAGCACTGTTGGTCATAAAATTTGTACAAGAAATAAACTTTTTAAATGCTGATATGACAAGCTTTTGAGATTATTTTTATGTGAAGGGATAGCCTATTATATCCAGACCAATAGAGTGGCCAATCCTCAAATATTATTTCCCTTTGTTTTCTCTTTCCATGGGTGAAGAGAATAAAACTTAATATTTTAATTTGATTATAATTATTTCTTTATCCTGGCTCACTTTTAAAAATGTTATTATTAAATAACTAAAATATGCAATGATATATAAACAATAATATAGTGAATAACATATACATTAAAAATAAACATTGATTTTAGCTATGAATATGGTTGACTAAGGTAGCATTCCAATTCTCCTCTAGGAAACCATCCAGCAGGAGAAAAGAAAAACAGAAAACATAGGTTTCATTTTCTACAAAATTCAGGAGCAAACTTCAACACTTTTTTGTGGGATGCTAAAACTGAACATCAGGGGAGAGGAGGGAAGCCAAGCATAGATCTCAGTATTAAGAATTCTGCTACGACACAGTTAGGAAAGTGCAAACAAAACTGCACATCCTTAAGTGTACTTCCTGAAAGCATGGAACATACCCTGAGATGCAAAATCAATATTATGTATTTGAAAAATCATGTGTGGAAATATATGTTTGAGGGGAGGGACAAGGCAGTGGGTGTGTGAGTTGTCTATATATGAGCTGGGTGGAAACAGAATTATGCACGTGTGTGATATCCAGCCCCCCTCATGCACAGTTAATACAGTCTTCTTTAGAGTAACACATGTAATGGAATCCATGAGAAATGTGCAGAGAAGTCTTGGTAGGAATTGGAAAAAAGAGAGCCTTTCTGTTGTGAAACTCAGTCATTGAAGAACCTCTCTAACTTGGCCTTCCCAAATACAGGAATTTATTGCAAGTAGGCAGTTCAAGAAAGCCACATTTTTCAAAAAGTTATCATTAAAAGAAAACTAATGTATCAACTACATAAAGACACTATTAAAATATAAAATCATGAGTGTCATCGTTCATTAACATATGAAAAACATCCACTAGAAACATATTGCCATAGAGCAAAAATGAAGTGTGACCAAATATTTTCTGATAAATGTTTAAGAAAATTCAGCTTTTTGTCTGAAGACCCAAGGCAAAAATACAAGAAGTCAGGGAGGAGGTGACAAGATTACAGTATGAGATAAAAATTAAGATAGTAGAACTGAAAAAAGAATCAGTGGAATAAATGAAACCATCACAAAAAAAGAAGATGGGTTTTAGAATGAACACAATAGAAAGCTCAAGAAACACAAAAAGGAACGTTGATGAAAGAGAACATTATAAAATGGAAACCTATGCCAACCTAAGCCAGGTTCAAAAGTGCCTCTTACATAGCTAAGTGACTAATTCATTTTTGGAAATGAGTGGTTTCAATGAAAGATGCAATACAATATTGAAATACATAAATTGATACTTTGAAGGTTATTATGTACCTAAGAGCAAACTAGAATAGTTTAGAATTTATTTGCTTGTTGTCATTGACATTCATGTATCCTGTAATTTTGTATTTTTACTGTATTAAATATATATTATATGGAAGTAGATACATAAGTTTAAAAAAATACTTAAAATAGACATAGATACTTTATTTTTAGTGAAGACTTTTTTTACATTTTCTCTTTTGCTTGGCTCTCCTCTTCCTTTCTTCTTCTCCCTCCCTCCACATCAGTATATGCCCCCTTCTCTGCCTTCAAGATGACTGATATGACATAGTCTACATCCTCACATGTCCAGTATAAATAGATATACATAACTATGTATATAAGGATGATTTATTTTTAGCACTCTTGATTTTATAACAATGGTGTCACAGGTATACATGTGTCTACAACCTGCTTTTTTCACTCAGTAATATCTCATGAAAAGCATCCAATTCAACTGTTAATTCATTATTTTAAATAGTGGTATAATGACTAATGTTATGGATGTGCCACAATTAATTCCAGGCTTGGGGGGGGGTGTTGCCCGAGACCACTGTGCGTTCCAGTGTCTCTGGACCGGGGTTCCTACTGATGGTGGCTGCCCACCCCTGGAGAACCAGGATTGGGGGAAAGCCCTCAATATTCATCCGATGACACTGGCCCGGCTAGCTGAATCAACAGGTCGTGGACTATTTTTCAGCACCAAAGTCCCACAGATTCACGCCAGCCACACAGAGAAAGCAGCTTTTCTCACTTCTCAAAATCTACAAGGGGTCATGCCTGATACAAAAGTCCCCAGGTTGTGGGAAAGGTGCTGCCTGAAACCACAGCAGCTAGCGCTGGGGGCAACCACTTGGAATTTGGCAGATGCCAGTTTGGCAGGCTGAATCAACAGGCCACCAGCTGTCCCCTTTGCATCTCAGTCTCTCAGTTTCATGTCTGCCTAGCAGGGGTTCTGCTCTTTCTGTCCCTCCCTGAGCCTGCGAAATCGTCAGCAGTTTCCAGGGGCAAAGCACCCTCATTTGTTCTGGTCCCTCTGACCACCGGAGGCAAGGTGCCTATCTCCGAGCTTCTTCTCTGGGTGGCAGAAAGTAACCACTCCCTCCCCCATCCAGCGTGGTCCTAGCACAGAGCACCAGGGAGTTCAAAATGTTTCCTGCTATTGTCTCCTTTCCATAGAGCCTGTCATCCCATGTCACAGCTTTGCACCAACTTCAGGCACGTTGCTATCTGAATGTGTGTGGGCGGTGGAGGAGTCAGGCATCTTCCTGCGGGTCAGATCACACTGCTCTGGCTGGCCCAGCAGGAGTGACCTTCCCACGATCTATTCCCTATTGCATAGCTTGTACTCTCCAGTCTTTGTGATCGTATCTCCCCTTCGCCTTTTATTTTTTTCCTGCACTGTCTGTCCCACGCTGTTTCACTGCAGATTCACATGCTGTTCTTGCAGGGAGTGATCCTCTCGTGTGTAGCCATCCAAGTTCTTCACCTCCTTCTTTGGGAGCAGAGAGCCTGGAGGTCGGCACTAATCCACCATTTTTTTTCTCTCACGAGGATGGTTTTATATCTGGATTCTTTGTTCTGATCCATTGGTCTATGTCTCTGTTCTTGTGCCAGTACCATGCTGTTTTGGTTTCTATAGCCCTATAGCATAGCTTAAAGTACGGTAAATTGATGTCTCCCAATTTGTACTTTTTGCTTAAGATTTCTTTGGCTATACAGGATCTTCTCTGGTTTCATATGAAACATTAAAAAAAAAATCCTCATATAGCCATCTGATCTTTGACAAAGCAGACAAAACAATACACTGGGGAAAAGAATCCCTATTCAATAAATGGTTCTGGGAAAATTAGATAGTCACATGTAGAAAACCGAAACAGGTTCCACACTTCTCACCATTCACAAAAATCAATCCACGATAGATTACAGAGTTAAACCTAAGGCATGAAACCATAAGAATCTAGAAGAAAATGGTGGGAAAAGTCTTATAGACATTAGACTAGCCAAAGAATTTATGAAGAAGACCCCCAAAGCAATCACAGGAGCAACAAAAATAAATAAATGGGACCTGATCAAATTAAAAAACTTTGTCACAGCCAAGGAAACTATCATTAGAGTGAATAGACAACCTATAGAATGGGAGAAAATATTTGCATGGTATACATCTGATAAAGGACTGATAACTATAATCTATATAAAACTCAGGCAAATCAGCAAGAAAATTCTTTCTTCTCTCTCTCTCTCTGTCTGTCTCTCTCTGTCTCTCACCGTCTGCAAAACAGTTAGAGGGGATAAGAATGGGAGTGAAATTTCTGTTGAAAGCATCTTGAATATGATTTTGACTAGAGAACCATATATAGGAAATATTTTCCATAGTTATAAATGTTAAATCAGAACAGAAAAAGAATCCTAAAAACTTAAGGCAAAATGAAACATACGTACTAACGATAGATGGTTGGTGGGATAGACACAGGGAAAAAGAAATAAGTGATTTGAAAACACAGATTTTTGACACAAATTCTTAGTGGGGTACATTCTAATGACAAAAAGCCACAAAGTAATTTTAAACTTCATTTATTACTCTTGCTGTTAGCAAAAAATACTGATATTGTTATTTTGAAACTACTATAGGTATATTGTAGAAGAAAGCAGGTATGTAATTATGGTAATATCATTAGGAATCAAAATTTTCATCCTAAAAGTAAAGAGTAAAACTTAGGATTTGTTACTCTCTAAAAATATATATATATTTCCTAAATTTGTTCACTGATGAGGCCTAGGAAAAATGACAATGCGTACTGCTTGGCGCTAGAGTGTGTGCTCCAAAAGTCATTTCCATTAAGCAGTATCATGTAGCCTTAGAGGAATTCTTGATTATAGGTAGAGGGCAAGAAGTATTCAAGGTGATTCTAGAATATCTTATGTCAGAAAACAAGAAAGATTTTAAAAGTTAAGGCAATGATGCAAAACTGGTGCATGATTGGATTTGAAGGGGCTTCCACTGTATAAGGTAGAACATACTGATCATTGAACAGAATAACTGCTAATATTTAATATATATTAAAATCCACGAATTCATAATATTACTCAAAAAATTCTTATTACTCCCCATTGGGGTTTCTTGAGCACCAACTAATTTCTCTAAAAGGTATAAATAATGAGATAGAATCAAACATTTTTTCCTGAATTTCCTTGTACAAACTGTACTTCAAGGTGATGAGAGTTAATGAGAAAAGTTTTTTCTTTATAAAATAAATCTAAGAGTTGATGAGAAAAGTTTTTTCTTTATAAAATAAATCTAGCTAATAAATGCAGAAAGAAATATTGCATTTGAATATCACCATTTTGCATTCTTTAATGAAATAATGGACCCAGGCAACTATCATCAATGAATGGTAAGATCTTTAGGCAAAAGCATGATGGGGAAATTTATAATTGGAGACATCAGGCTGACACCACATGAACTCACTGAGCAACATCAAAGAACATCAAAGCTTGAACCAGATAGTGTTCTCACAAATCCTGGCCCTGCCACGTGCCCACATTGTCAAAGGAAAATGATTTAAGGGACTTAAATAGAGGTTAAGACTCACTTTATTTAACTGATACACATAAGGGGGCATCTGCAGACAGGTAACTCCTCAACAGAAGCAGAATCAGGATTTTATAGGAAAGGAGGAAGTTGAGTGCATACCCTTGAGGTTTTGGCTTAGGCAGCAGTTTTGTATTTTAATGGAACTCCTTGGTTCAGGAGTGTTTCTATTTTTTTTTTTTAATTTCAAAGTATTACAGGGGTACACATTTTTGGTTACATGGATTGCTTTTGTAATGATTGAGGCAGAGTTAAAAGTGTGCCTGTCACCCAGATAGTGTTCACTATACCCATTAGGTAGGTTTTCACCCATTGCCTCCTCCCCGCTTCCCCCTGCTTAATTTCCATTGAGTTTTACTTCTCTCTGTGCACATGTGTGCTCATCGGTTAGTTCCAATTTAATAGCAGGTATGTATGGTGTTTGTTTTCCATTCTTTAGACACTTCACAAAGGATAATGGTTTCTAGTTCCATCCAAATTGTTGCAAAAGGCATTAAGTCATCCTTCTTCATGGCTGAGTAGTAGTCCATGGTATATATATACCACATTTTGTTAATCCACTCATGAATTGATGAGAATTTGGGTTGATTCCACATTGTTACAATTGCGAATTGTGCTACAATAAACATTAGAGTGCAGGTGTCTTTTTGAAAAAATGACTTTTATTCCTTTTATTTTTGTTTTTATCCTCCTTCTTTGAGGTCCCATTACCATAAGAATAGTATTTTTCAGAACTGTTTTTGCAATCTTGTGGTGTCTTGGCTAATGCAATTTCACAAATAGATAGTAAAATAAGAATGAAAAGGGAGAAAAGGTTAAAGGCAGGGGGAGAACTGCAGATCCTCTATCATGTTTGCTTTAACCCTTTTACATTTTGCACAACTACCTATATTTATCATATCACAGTTTTCTTATTTGTGAAATGGGGATGATAATAGTACCTAATCCCCAGGGTAATTGTGAATATGGAATGAATTAATATAAAGTACATCAGCATTTGGCATGCTCCTTACCTACATGCCTGGCATATCGTAAGTGCTCTAAAAATGTTAATCATTGTCCTGTTAGGCTTCAAACGTGCATTGTTAGAATTTCATTTTAATATCACATTAATCTCAGTGGCTCAATAATCTTTATGGATGTGTACATGCCAGTTTCTCTCTTCTTCCAAGTACGGTTATTCTTCCTGTTTTTGGTAAGTTTGAAGTTGTTTTTGATTGGTTGTCTGCACCTCAGAAATCTATGTTTGGAAGGCATAAGGAAATTGCCTAAATTGTGAAAATAAAAATATAATAGATTTTCTAAAAATGAATCTATATAATACCAGTGTTTGACAGTTAAGTAAAACATTAATTAAATTCTTCATTTTACCTGTGGAGTTAAACATGCTGGATGAGCCTAATCAAAGTAAATACAGCAGCCTCAACATCCAGAATATAGCAGGGCTTAGTGAGTCCTCAGTGAGGAAAATTTGCATCTTGGTAATTCAAATAAAAGAACACTCAGTAATTAATAGCTAAAATTTATTCAGTGTTCACTATTTATCAGGGGCTGAGCTAAGTGAATTATATACTAGTGCCCCTCTTATCTGTGCTTTAACTTCCCACAGTTTCAGTCACCAGAGATCAATGTTGGTCTGAAAATATTAAAATGGAAAATTCCAGAAATAAACAATTCATAAGTTTTTAATTGCACACCATTCTAAGTAGCATGAAGAAAATTTCTCATTATCCTGCTTCATCCCGCCCTGGATGTGAATCATCCTTTTGTCCAGCGTATCCATGCTATACAATATGTATGTATAGAAAAAAACATAGTATGTACAGTATACGGTTTGGTCCTATCCAGGGTTTCAAGCATCCACTGAGGGTCTTGGAACATATCCCCCAAGAATAAGGGGGGACTATTGTACACATTTTCTTGTTTAATCCACAAAATAATTTTACATAATAACTTCTGGTTTTGATCCCTACTTTCCATGTGATTCTCTTGTAACTCAAAGAGATTTGGTTACTAGAATAATGTGTTTTTGTGCTACACCAATAATTAAACACAAGTAGTTAGATTCTATGGCTTAGATGCTTAATAATTACAGCATAACCACCTCTGATACAAATATGCATATACAGTACATTGTTTTCATATATAGGAAAACTTACTCTGAAGCTATTTTGTAAACCTTTTACAGGGTATTGTACCTTATACACTTTCTATTTTATGACTTTCTTTGGAGATACTGATTTTCAAAAATGAAAATTCCATAGTCAGAGTGGTCACTGCATAATGGTGTTATTTCAGTTTTACTCAAAACTGTAAAATTCTGCAAAATAACGTAAGAATTAAATTATGGGGGCACATTAGCCATTAATGTAGAATACTTAGTGGAACAATGAAAAGTACTAATGCAAGACACTAGATGGTTTTTCACCAAATTCATTCTTTTCTTTTTCTAACAACAAGTAGTCTACATGTACTTCCTCCTTTGTGGTAAAGTGTGTCAGTGGGAATGATTTCTAGCTAAAGATGAGTAAGCAGAAATTAAGTATGCTAATTCCGAGACTGGCCCCATAGGAACACCCCATGCTCTTTTGCTTTCAGCCAGCTGGTAGCAGAGGAGCACAGTGACTTAGGAAGCAGTATCTTGAACATAGGGAAGCCAAATGAGAGAAGAAGGTTCAATCCCCGAATCAACACTTGAATGAGAGCCACCATCAAATAGCAGACATACATTTTGGATATATGTGTAAGATAAATTTCTACTACAATAAGACCTCATTAAGTAACATTTTGGGATTTATCAATTATAGTAGGTAATGTCACCTGGACTAATACAGAAATTGATAATTTGAAGCAGGGAGCTATTTTAACAAAACCTTATCTTATATATGGAATGGCTTAGTCATTGGACAGTGGTTGGGCAGTAAAATCAATATTGCAGTGAGATCCATCTGCTGAAGTGGGAAAACATTTGATGAAAATGTCGCCTGCAATAACTTGAATGACAGTGATAATGATGGGTTGACATTTACGCTCTGCTTTTTGTAAGGTATTATTAGAAGATAAGATCAGGAAATAATTGGCAGGTGTGCAAGCAGAAATGTTTAGCAAGTAGAGAAAGTTCAGAAATTTAGGACCTTAAAAAGCTAGAAAGCCTGGCTTATTCTTAGGGCCAAAGACTAAGAGGTAAGAATTTAAAAGACATTCAATCAAAGGTCCAGTAAGACTTCTAAGTTCAACAACATAACTCAATTTTGCAGCCAAGATTAGGTTATGCAACATTCTCACTTATTTTCTTAGAAGGAGCTAAGTTAGCCTACGTCGAGAAATAGAGACATAGACATTACTATGTCATTAAATTTTTAACACCTGGATCTCAAAATGCACATTAAAAAGCCATTATTTGTAGTATTTATAGTATTCACCAATACCCTGCAAACCAATTTCAAGCTACCAATGTGATGTCAACTGGCTCCCAGAATTTCTGAAAAATTACCAATCACTGATGAAAAGCCAGTGCTAGCTAGTTATAGCACACCACAGGCATAGAACGAAAGAACATATCATATTCTAGCTATCTTGAAATCAACTTTGATGTAAAGACAATGGAACGGCTTGGAATCAAATAGAAAATAAACCTATTAGGTTTCCTTCGCCTTTTTTTGGTAATTATATAATCAAAATATCATGGCTCTTGATTTGCATGAGCAAGAACCACATTATAAAAACTGTGTATTACCTGAGGAAAACAGGATTTCCAAAGCCCATTTTTGGTAGAGAATAAGAAAAGAGGAGAAATCTTACAGAAGTCAGAGCTGGGAGCCTTATCTCCTAAAAAAACAAGGAATTTACTTCCCCAAACCAAAATTAGCTTTAATCAAGGAATTCTCCTTATTACAAGGTGGGGAAGAGAGGTTCAGAATACCTTCCTTTCAAGTTTATATCATTTCTGTATGCCAGTACTGCTGGGTTGCTCCCAGTTTTTTCCTCTTCTAAATGGGAATGTTTTTATAGGTATCCTGTTCCGGCACCACCACTGTGTATTGTATGTATATGAAGGGAGAGAACTGTATTAATTTCCTATTGCTGCTGTAAAAATAACAACAAATGTAGTTACCAAAGACAACATAAATGTATTATTCTACCATTTTGGAGAGCAGAAGTTCAATATGGGCATCACAGGGACAAAATCAAATTGTCTGAAAGGCTGCTTTCCTTTCTGGAAATGCTAAGTGAGAATCTATTTTCTTGCCTTTTTCCAGCTTCTAGAGGCTGTCTACGTTCCTTGGCTCATGGTCCCTTCCTCCATTTTCAAAGCTAGCAGTGGCTAATTGAGTCCTCACATCATATCATCTTGACCTCCTTTTATTAATATCACTACATCTCCTTCTGTGATTTGGATTATTTTCCTGGCTCCCTCTTCCACTTTTAAAGACCCTCATGATTACACTGGGCCTCTCAGATAATCCATGATAATTTTTTCTTTTTTTTTTTTTTGGAGACAGAGTCTCACTCTGTTGCCCAGGCTAGAGTGCCGTGGCATCAGCCTAGCTCACAGCAACCTCCAACTCCTGGGCTCAAGTAATCCTTCTGCCTCAGCCTCCCAAGTAGCTGAGACTACAGGCATACACCACCATGCCCAGCTAATTTTTTCTATGTATTTTTAGTTGTCCAGCTAATTTCTTTCTATTTTTTTTTTTTTAGTAGAAATAGGATCTTGCTCTTGTTCAGGCTGGTCTTGAATTCCTGAGCTCAAACAATCCATCCACCTCAGCCTCCCAGAGTGCTAGGATTACAGGCATGAACCACCGTGCCCTCACGATAATTTTTTATCTTGAAGTCAGCTGATTAGAAAACTTAATTCCATCTGCAGCCTTAATTTTCCTTTGACATGGGACCAAACATATTCACTGGTTCTGGGGCTTAGAATGTGAATATCTCAGGAGGAGGAATGGGGGACAGGATATTATTCTGCCTACTACAGTGATAAACTTGTTTTCTTAGTTCATACATCTCCAGATGAAGAGGAGCTACATGCAGACTGGATAATAGTTACTGAACATCTCCTGGAGATACTGGACTTTGATTTTGATGCAATGACTGAATGAGTTTTGAGGTTTTTTGGGGGGGAGCATTCTTTGCATATGATATTTGATGACCAGAGAATGGGTTGTCACAGTTTGACAATGAAACCCAATTTTTCTTCTTGGGCACACAGATAGAATACATTTCACAACCTCCCTTGAAATTAGTTGTGTCCATATGGCTGAGTTCTTAAAAAATGGTATGTGAGTGGAAGTGAAGTGTGCTACTTCCAGTTCTGGTTCTTAAGAAACTGCATTAATCATCCTTTAGACACACTTTTCCCTTCTCTGGCTGAAGGCACAGGACCACAGTGACTTGGAGGACATTTTTTAAAATGGCAGTTCCATAAACTAGAAAGAGCATGGATCCCTAACTATTACTTAAAGAAGAACTACTCACAGGTTTGGAACATCCATTCCGAACTTTATGTGAATGATGAATAATCTCTTATAAGGTTAAATTTTGAGGATTAACTGTTATAGCTACTAGTGATACCTTGGTTTACATGGTTACAAAATAACATTAAATGGAGAGTTATAATCAAAATTGTACATTTCATTATTTTATAGTAATAAGTACTGTAACTGACCTTGGAAGTGCTAGCTTTTAAACACTTATTTTTGGAACCATTGACCTTTTCTTATATTAATTATCTCATCTGTAAAATGGGTACCTGCCTTACTTGGTTGTTGCAACTACTAACTAAGAAAAAAATGCAAAACACTTATCCTAATATTATGTTCATAAGGAAATTTTTCATAAAGGTCTATTGTTATTAAAATTATAAATATTGTGAAAAATCAAATGTTAGTAATTTTTGCACATATGAAGGCACACAGAAAAGGAATTAGTTTATTTTGTTCACTAGAAATGATCACTTTATTAAAAAAATAATAAGGCTAAAACTTAAGTAGAGCATGAAATAAGTGACAATTTTCCATGTACCACTATTGTTCTATTTCTTATTTTCACTGGAAAATCCCTTACTCACGAATTTAGGATTAAGTATTGCTTTAAGAACATTGAATTAACAGATGAATTATAACACTACTTACCATATATACCTCAGCTCAGTGTCTCAATGTATAAAGCAACCAACCAGTTAATCTATCCAATAGGTATTCATTGGGCATCAGCTAAGCTCTGATTTTCTCCAAAAACTTTTAAAAAGCAATTTCCTTCTCATTACTCTTATTTCTAGTGTAACTTCTTTTCCTTTGAAAGATATTTTTTTGCATTTCACTATTTATAAATGAATATATAAATGAAGTATATAAAATACATTCACCTTTAAATGTTTACTACAACTTCTTGAGTTCTAGCTAGTTACATTTTAATTTAAATATGGACATTGTTATTTCTTCATTTTAAATATTTCCAAGTATACTTAAAATATGCTCTCTTTAAATTATATAATGGTTACATATATTTTGTACTCATACATCATGAATAAAACAATTTTATGCATCTATAGGTGAAACGGTATTTAGAAATTTTACTTAATCTAACCCTTTTAGACAGAACAACAATAGTTTGGAATTTCCGTTAAGTGGAAAATAAAGAAGAAAGAAGAAAACTAAAAATGTCAATCAACAGGTTTGTTTGAGCTATGTGATGCCAGAAAATGATTAAGCCGATTTTGTTCTTTGAATTGACAATATGGAATTTTTACTATTGACTGAAACTAGCAGATGTTTTGGCATAATGTAGAGACAATTAAAGCATCTTGAACAGATGAAACTCCTATCTTATTTTCAAAGACATGTGAAAGGGATTTGACAACTTCATTTGGAAATAAATTATAATATTTAATGACTGTCACTCTTTGGAAAGACTTCTATTTTAAGTCCTGCACCCTTTATTTGAAAATTTCATTTTGTTCTTATTGTGTTTATGATAAAATTTGAGAACATGTATTCTAGTCCTCAGGTAAAACCCCTTTGCATTGCATTTCTCATGTACCATTGTTTCCTTTAGGCACACAACAGGGTGTTATGCTTATAAATTTAGTCCTTTGTTCATTTTGTGTATCATTATCATCTACCATTCACAAAACATTATATTAAATGCTTTAGAAATCCACAAATGCCTTCAACCTATGTTTAATATGATAAAAAAGATAACTCATGCCCATTTATTTCTATAATTAACAAAAATGCCTTTTGTTAACATTTATTATTATTTTTTATTTCTTGTTCAGTATCCATTTTTTTCTCTGAACTATGGTCTCCACAAATTCAAGAACTATGTCTGCAATATTCGTGGCACAAAATACAAAACAAGTATTTCCTGACTAAATGGTTAAATAAGTACACTTGGTGTAAACTGTATTGATACCACATTACATTTGCCATTTTCAATTATCTTGAACTGCATTTAGTATTTTGGATAAATGTCATTTAAGGAAGATTTTCTATCCATATTTTATATATTATAATGCTTAAATTTTGGGAAGAAGTAAAATCAATTTCAGGTTGTGAATAGTCAGTAAATCTGTGATTTGAGTTAATCCTTGGTTTACCACTGTGCCAAAATGTAATTATATCATAGGTTGAGGAATAGTTAGTTTAAAATACTCAAATGACAATAGCTTGTTGTGGAATATTGGCAGTTTTACAGTGACTCGTACTATATAGGCCATTACTTTGAATGTTATAGCTATTTTCTGCTCATATATTTAAATACAAAATATGATAGCAACATATCAGATGCATCTAGAAAATAGAGATTTGATTTGCCTTAGATAAATTTTTAACAATTCATATTCTAATTTTACAGATAAGCTAAGAATTTTTCTTTTATTTCAGCATATTATGGTGGTACAGATGTTTAGGTTACGTATGTTGCCCTTGCCCCCCTCCTCCCCCCCAAGTCCGAGTTTCAAATATGTCCATCCTTCGGGTAGTGTGCATTGCACTCTTTGTATATGCATATACCCGTCCCCTCCTCCCTCCTCTCCCCTCCCCCCTGCCCAACATCCAATAGATGTTATTCTTATATGTGCACTTATATGTTGATCAGTTAATACCAATTTGATGGTGAGTACATACTATTCATCTTTAAGAAACAATGGTGATATAGCACCTCTTGTATACTCATGGATAGAGCTGGAATGCATTCTACTGAGTGAGGTATCCGAAGAATGGAAAGACAAGCTAAGAATTTTTATATAAGATTAACATTTACATATTTTTCTTTGACATTCTTACATATATTTTTATAATTTTAATTAGGAATTCTGTTTCAAAAGATACTTATTGCAGATGAGAAATAATAGACTGACGTGAGCTATTTCCTAAGTTGCTGTATAATATAAATTTTATTGAGTGAGTCAAAGAATTACACTAATCACAGACAATAATTTAAAAAGGTGGCAAACTTTGAGCTGATACATTCTCTAAGTTACCCATAGAATGTATCAACATTTTAATGAGGTTGAGAAAAAAATGAAAGTTTAAGTTCATTTCAATATTTACCTAACACTATAGATTTGATTCACTGCCGATTGGGGTTCATAGATGAATTAGAAAAAAATTCCTATTCTCAAGTAACTTTTAATCCTAGAGCAAGAAATGTGATGACTATCAAATACAAATTCTTAATAGTGTAGAGGGTGACAAATGTCCTAGTAAAAGCAATAGGACATTAAGGGAATTCCCAAGAGGATATCTAATTTCCAATTAGGCCTTTAGGAGGAAAGAGGTGTCTGAAATTAATCTGAAAGAATCAACAGTGGATATTAAGCATTTTTGAAAATAGTGGCTCACTTTCCTTTCAACCCTTTTGGGAAACTAAGACCTATCACAATCATTGGAAGACATGGAATATAATAAAAATTCCCTTTTGGAATGATAAAGGGGTATTTTGGGGTTCTACTTTTAGTATGTTAATATGGTAAAATGAGAAATAGAGGCTTATATGTAATTCTAGCAACACAGAGTAGAGGAAATTTTAAGAAGCTGAACTTAGAATTTTATTTATGTTTTATTATCCCAGCCAAATTTCCTTGAGAAAAAGAGACTGATTTTCTTTTTTTTTTTTCCTAACCAACTTTATTTTGGGGGGCAGTTTTAGGCCCACAGCAAAATTGTGCAGAAGGTACAGAGAGTTTCCACATACCCCTCCCCCAACACACGCACGGCCTCCCCACTGTCAACATAGGGCATCAACATCCCGCTTCAGAGTGGTACATTTGTTGCAATCGTGAACCCACACTGACACATCACTATCACCCAAAGTCCACAGTGCACATTAGGGTTCGCTCTGGAGTTGAACATTCTGTGGTTTAGACAGATGTCTGACATGTATCCATCATTATATTAAATATTAATAATATCACACAGAATAGTTTCACAGCCCTAAAAATCCCATGTTCCCCCTATTCATCTCCCTCTTCCTACATCCCTTCCGGAATGTCACATAGCTGGAATCACACAGTGTGTAGCCTTTGCAGATTGGCTTCTTTCACTTAGTAATATGCACTTAAGGCCCCTCCGTGTCTTTTCATGGCTTGATAGCTCATTTCTTTGGCAGTTCTGAATAACATTCAATTTTGGTTGTTTAAAACGCCTTTATAATGTCTTTAATATATTCAAAACACCCAAATCTAAAGAGCGAGTTAAGGTGAGATGTCATGGGAAAAGCAGAATGTACCAATTTCAATCTGTCCATGATCATATTTCATTTAAAGAGCTATCAAAAAAATGAATGTATGCTTCCTCAAAAAACACAAAGTTATTTTTCACACTATCTGATTTCTGTTTAAAAGATCTGACTAAATGTGATGATCTCTTTCTGTTAATTTTGCTGAAATTTTTCACAATGCTGTAATAAAACAAGTCAACAAGGATGTGCTAACTCTAAAGAAAACCACTTATAAGTGCAGCTTCTTGCAAATTTGTGTGGTGCAACAGTTGCCTACCAGATGGGATGGGTTCTAGCAGGGCAGATGAACTAGATCCAAGAGAGGAATGTATGAAAGGAAGAATTTGATTAGAAATGAAAAAGTAAGTGAGGGAGAAAAAGAAAATTGAAACATACAAATAACTAGAAGAAAAAGCTTGACTGAGATACACAATACAGGAGAAAAACTAGTTTCCATGTTGGTGGTATGTAAGTAGAAACCATCTACATGGAGGTAGTTTAGGACCAAGGAAGCAAAAATCCAGACCAACATCTTCATGAAAGTTAGGAAAAAATTAGACTTCATGTTAAGTTCAAGCATCAGAACTGACAGAGGCAGCTCTAACTGATGCAATTCTTGCAGCAGTAGGATGTGGACTAAGTAGAATATAACGCTGTCTGTTCAACAAAGAAGTCACCCAGTATTTGTATGAAGATATTAATTACATGAGCCTAGTCACTTAATTTTTGTTATTATAATTATTATCTTAAGTGGCTAATCCATTACAAGCCTTATGATTAAAAGATAATAAATTATTTCTCTTGGGAACTTTAATTTAATAAATTGAACATAACTCCCTATGCAATTTTAAGCAGAGTGAACACAATGAACAGGACACAATGAACAGAGTATGTATATGAAGTTCTCTATCTTGCTCAAGATGGCTCCAAGTCGATAGTATGAACAGTGTCATTGGTCTATAATTACAGGAATGTAAACATTATACAACCTAATCTTCCTTATGCTGAGAAGGACAATTTCAGAGTAGCATATATAACATTTTCAAATACTTAGAGCCATAAGATTATTTCCATTTTACAAAGCTTTATATCACAAACAGTATTATCTTACAATTTTATAATGACAGTTGGTCAAAGTTTATAGCCTATAATTTCTGATGGCTCAGTGCACTAGTGTTTCTTGTCTAGGTTATTAAATGTATGTGAAATGGGACAAATGTTGACAGTTCGAGGAAACATTTGATATGGAAAAAAATATAAATTTATATTTTCTAAGTTGAAACTCTTAAAATTTCTGTGTCTTTTTATTTCATTTTTCCCCTAGAATTTAGTAAAGCATTTTAGATTTTTTAGAATGTAAATACCTTTCTAATCAATTTTTAAACATTTATATTAATATTTGTAGTTGAATAATACAACAGTATTTATTCCAAAAATATTTAGAAAATCTCCTTCATCACTTCTCCTTAGCACATATTAGACCCCCAATATAATTTCTCTTGAAATGATTTTCAAAATTTAAAAAAATATATTATTATAATTCTATGTCTTGACTGACTTCAGAAAAAAATCTATTAACTTCTCTTTAGAGCATTTAAAGATTTAACTAATCCCATTTTCTATATTCACCTGTCTCCAAATAGTTGATGGCCATGTTATTTTGTTGGACAGCTTTATAATGTTTAATATATTCATATTTCAATTTCTTGATGTATACAATTTACTTAGATATTTTGACACCCTACTGTATACAATGAGGACATCGGTGCTTCCATATACTCTCTCCATTTCTTTCCATCTCATCTTTCACCATCCATCACCTACAGATTTAGTTTCACATTTGTCAAAGTTGTTAAATCCTACATTTTGTTCTTCAATCACAAACATAACTTTCTTGCTTTGTCTGTCAATTTACACAATGTAATAATAAATTTACTGTAAATAAAATATCATGCAAATGATGCAGGAGGTGTCCCAAGGAAGGAAGGAAAGCCCCCTGAACTCTCCAAGTGGGTTATTGGTTTTACACAGGAGGCAGCCAACTATCGACAGAAAGTTTATTGAGAGAGACAGACAATAGATCGTACTCCACAGAGAGTGTAGGGGTCCCCTCTTGCTCAGGGGCAATGGTAAAAATTTTATGTGCTCAAGAACCCTGCTGGGAAACAGCCATATGTGACCAGCATTATCTTGTCGTCAGGCCATAAAGGTTAATCATAAACTGCTGTCATAGAAAGGTAAGCACAAATAGTTTGTAAGGCATCTGGTTTAGTAATTCATCCATTTTAAGGTGGTCCTGGGCCAGTGACTGGCTGGCAACTTCCTTGTTCAGGGTGGTTAGGGTCTGGTATCTGTCCATCAAAATGACTGCACTCAGGCTCTCTCAAACTTCCTTTTCTGCATTATCCCTACATTACAAATACTATGACTATGTAAATAATGTTTATTTACCGATCAAGCAGTTTACCAGGATTACAATTCTTTCTTTTGGATTCATTGTATTGACCCTAAGTTATTTGAAGTGAAAAATTACAGGAATCAAGATGATGTTTTGCATAAAGATGTTTTGGTTAAAATTAGACTACATATACAATGGTGGTTCCATAAGATTATAACACCCTATTTTTACTATACCTTTTCTATTTTTAGATATGTTTAAATACACAAATGCTTACCACTATGTTACAATTGCCTACAATATTAAGGATTGTAATGTGTTGCTTGGGTTTGTAGCCTAGGAGCAATAACCTATACCATATAGCCTAAGTGTCTAGCAGGCTATACCGTCTAGATTTGCGGATATATACTCTAGGATATCTGCACAACGGCAAAACTGCTTAATGATGCATTTCTCAGATAGTTCCCCCATTGTTAAGCAATGCATCACTGTATGTGCATATATATATATATATATATATATATATATATAATCTTATATTCAGGAAATTCTTAAAGTCATATTTTTTTGTTTACTACATGTTTGGACTATGACTACATTGTAACAATGTTTTATATTTTTCTAAGTTTTCTAATTGCTTTCACTTTTTCTTATTCAGAAAAAAAGAGAAATGCATTTCTGTCCCAAATATCTCTTATCAACTTCAGCTGACAGAACTCAGCTGACTATATCCAACTACCTGCCTCCTGTCCCTCAAACCTCTTCTTCCTTCACTCTTCCTGTCCCAATAAATGGAAACTCCGTCCTTCCAGTTCCTCACGCCAAAAACTTTGCTGTCAATCTTGGTTCTTCTCTTTTTCTTTCACATACTTCCAATCCAGCCAAAACTCCTCTTAGCTATACCTTTAAATAACATCTCAAATGTGACTATCTCTTGTCATTTTCATTGTTGAAACCCTATTCTAAGTAACCATCATCTTTCCTCTGAATTGCTGTAATAGTCCCTTCACTGGTTTTTCTTCTTCCACTCCTTTTCCCTGACACTCTATTTTACGTAAATAGAATGATCCTTTCAAAGTCATTAAAGCTTTTCTTAGTTCACTCAGAATTAAATATTAATACAATCTTCATTATGGCATTAAGTTCCCTGAAAACATCCCTTTAGTTGTCTATTTTTTTCTCATTCAGCCCTTCCTTTTATACTCTTCATTCCAGCTACACTGTCCTCTTTCATGTTCCTAATACTTTAGATTTCAGCCCAAATTAGCTCTTAGGAGAAAAAAATTCTTCGTCCAATCTATTGGAAATAGCAGTTGCTATCATTAATTCTCTCATTGTGCTTTCTTTTTCTTTCATATATTTTAATACCATCAAAATAATATGTATCTGTTTACTTTCTGTCTTCTACCTCTAGAATATAAGTTCCTTAAAAGCAGGTTCTTTTCCCTCTCAACCCCATCCCTACAAACATGCTGCTGTTACTTTGCTGCCTACCAGAAGCATATAAAATCAGGTAGGTGCTCAAGAAATGTATACTGACTGATGGAAAGAATTATATATTTGTATGTTTCTATCTTATGAATTATAGTACCTACTGGATGGTGTTTCCTTGTTTCCACAAAGACATCTTCCTTGAGGCCTTTGTCTTCTTTTTTATTTTTTTTATTTTTTTTATTTTTATTTTTTAATTTTTTTAATTTATTTCAGCATATTATGGGGGTACAGATGTTTCTGTTACATATGTTGCCCTTGCCCCCACCTCCCTCCCTAAGTCCGAGTTTCAAATATGTCCATCATTTGGGTGGTGCACATTGCACTCT
>CAUYSK010070709.1:0-68990 GCA_963575035.1 Avahi laniger
TGGAATGGGCCGGGGCCGTGGGGTCCAAAGGATTAAGGGTAGTTGGACTTTGGTCCACATTATATATTATTTGCATGTTTAAAAACAGGCACTTGTACCTCTTGTATACTCCTGGATAGAGCTGGAACGCATTCTACTTAAGTGAGGTATCCCAAGAATGGAAAGACAAGCACCACATGTACTCACCACCAAATTGGTATTAACTGATCAACACATAAGTGCACATATAAGAATAACATCTATTGGATGTTGGGCAGGGGGGAGGGGGAAGGGGGAAGAGGGAGAGGGGACGGGTATATACATATACAAAGAGTGCAATGCGCACCACCCGAAGGATGGATGTATTTGAAACTCGGACTTAGTGGGGGAAGGGGGATGCAAAGGCAACATACTTAACCTAAACATATGTACTCTCATAATATGCTGAAATAAAAAAAAAAAAACAGGCACTTGTTCTTTTTTTGACACCTCTGTAGGAAACAGCTAACATACAAAATAAAGGTGAGGTTATTTTCTCATTTAGAAGAATCAGCCTTGTGCAATTACCCTTTCCTCTTATGCCTCCCTGCAATTCTGGTTTCCTCTAATTAAGTTTTTAATTTTTAGTACATTTTCCATATCCCCAAATCAAAACTTTCTATAAACCCAGAACCTTCCTATTTGAGTGTTCTGGCTAGCATAGGGCAGTAGCTGAAAGAAATCTTAGAGAAGGAGTTTGACCTTTGCCTGCCTAGTCTGACTCTTAATCAATGATTTCCTAATGACACTGTGGATGTTACCAATGATACCCCAATCTGGTCAGTTATCTGTATCTGTTTCAGGGAGCGAATAATAGTTCTGAGAAGTACTTTAGTAATTTAATTTTCTGGCTGAAGGGACATTTTGAACTTAAGGGTCTTTTTTTTTTGGATACATCCTAAAAATCATTGACACTTACTTATCTGAAGGACTTCTCATTATACCCTTCAATCACTTAATTTGACAAATGTTACAACTGAGATTCAGAGCAGTTAAGTGAATTTTCCAAGGTCACAGAGCAAGTTATTGGGAATCATTTTTATGTACATCAGGACATTCTCTTGCCTTGTTAGTGACGATGTAATGAGTAAAATTTAATCTTCTTGTGATTCTTAGGGCTTTTGCTAGGCCTGCAATCATTATGATGAACATCGGTGATTAGTGTGGAGGAAAGTGAGCTGAAAGATGATGGGTTAAAGTTTGGCATATTCTTCTTTTTCTTTTAATATTTAAGACAATGATGACTGTCTCTACCGCCATTCCTCTTGCCATTTTACCTTTTTCCTCTAACAATAAATGAATAGAACACATATTTTTATATCAAAGAATGTTTGAAATTGACCATGTTCTGCAAATTTGAACTTCTACTGCTTTAAGTCAATTTCTTAGTATTTAGATTCATCAAGTATAACAAGAAATCTATGCAGTCCATTTAGCCCTCCCTCCTTCGAATTCCCTTTTATAATCTTTTTTTCAAATAATTAATCTTTTTTTCAGGACTACCCCTGTATCAGGCAGTAATGACTATCAGGTTTCTAAAACAAGTTTGTAGGACCTGAAATGTAACTCCTGACTCTAACTTGGGGTTTCTGCTCATTAGAGAAATTCTGTGATCCTGAAGAGTGAATTTCTATGGCAAGGTATATATCTTACTCTACAATTTAATTTTTTTAGAAAATACTGAAAAAGAAAGGGCAAAGAAAACTTACATACGATATTTTTGAAATCAAGTTGATATTGTCAGCTACACATGGAAATTAATATACAGGTGTACATCACATATCTTTGTTTGCTGCTAGTTGCAGAAAAAAATTATCAAAATTTTTAAAAGATGGGGAATTTATATTGATGTTTTATAAAAAGGACTTTTTCGTCTTTTTTGGGAGGTCTTGTTTTCTTTTTTTTGCCAAGAGGTGCGTTTCATTTTCATTAATCATACACATCGTTTTCTGTACTATACCAAGGCAAACTAGACAATTTGGCAGTCTGATTGGGGCACCCTCTCAGAGATCCGCAGGCCAGGGACATTGGTGCAATATGCCAGCGTTCCCATTGCAGCTGTAGCTCCTGTCCTCTTGCACGTGGCTCTTGCTCCATATTACACGTGGGATCTTGAAGATGTCCGGGTGGGGAATACTCCAGGATCTTGGAGAATTTCACTCCACTCCTGCTCCATGCTTTCTTTGGTCAATAGAGTGTTCTCCTGTGTCTGCGTTTTCTTATCAAAGAATACCAGCGTGGTGATACCAGAATCACCAGCTTTATGGAAGGGGGTGATTTCCTCATGTCCATTTTTTCTGCCCTTTTCTTAAAACAACCGTTGGCATCGGCTCTGAGCTCAGGCTTTTGGTTTTCCCATTTTCATTGCTGCAGTAAAAGACTTAATATTTTTAAAAAACTGAATCTTTTAAAACAGCCTCATGTTTTGCAGAATTCATACTGGTTTTTGTGACAATTTTTAAATTATATTTTAAAAAGTCAAAACATCATTTATCTTTTCCATTATTGATTTTTTTAAAAAAAAATAGATATTTGTTCATATATACCTGAGAAGTTCTCATCAGCCAAATCTCAGGCTTGCCAGAGGTTGGGCTGATAGTCTCTGATCAACTGAAATATATAGGCATAAAGAACCTATAACCATAATGTAACTTTTGCTTTCTCTCATATTCTCTCTTCTTTTGAGACTTTAGTTAATCCCCACCTCCCTAATTCTTTTTTTTCATTTCAGCATATTAAGGGGGTACAAATGTTTAGGTTACATATACTGCCTTTGCCCCATCTGAGTCAGAGCTTCAAGTGTGTCCATCCCCCAGATGGTGCATACCTTACCCATTAGGTGTGAATATACCCATTCCATATGCCCTCCACCTGCCTGACACCCGATGAATGTTACTACTATATGTGCACTTAAGTGTTGATTAGTTAATACCAATTTGATGACGAGTCCATGTGGTGCTTGTTTTTTCATTCTTGTGATATTTCACTTAGTACAATGGGCTCCAGCTCTATCCAGGATACTACAAAGAGGTGCTAGATCAGCATTGTGTTTTGTGGCTGAGTAGTACTCCATGCTATACACATACCACATTTTATTAATCCACTCATGTATTGATTGGCACTGGACTGTTTCCACATCTTTGCAATTGTGAATTGTGCTGCTATAAAAAGATGTCTTTTTTATAGAATGTCTTTTTTTCCTTTGGGTAGATGCCCAGTAATGGGATTGCTGGATCAAATGGTAGTTCTACTTGTAGCTCCTTGAGATATCTCCATATTTATTTCCACAGAGGTTGTACTAGTTTGCAGTCCCACCAGCAGTGTATGAGTGTTCCTATCTGTACTTATCCAAGCCAACATTTATTGTTTTGGGACTTTTTTATAAAGGCCATTCCCCACCTCCCAAATTCTTCGGCACTATGTAAATGCTATAATTGTTGTAATTATTAGGTATGGGCACCTGTTTTGTTCAGGGCAGTGTGCTGTGAGACACCCATGAGATACCAGGGGACCACAAAAGAAGGTTTCCATCTCTAAGAAATATGTGAGCATTATTTGGGTCAAACTCAGAATGAAAATTAAGAAAGTATGCATTTTTTTCCATCTTTCATACTGTGTGACTTCTCCCTTCTTTGCCTGGGTTCTTTGCCTGTCAAGAGGAGGGGTTTCTTTAAGGCAATATTTAAAGACAGTTTTAATTCTGAAAACTAGTCTACAGATATACAGTAGAATTTAATAGCACTCATACTGTCTAAGTTTTAGTCCATCCACAATTAATGAATGGGAGTCAGACTGAGTATTTTAGTGGTGACAATCTTGATATATTAATACCCACATTTTCTACTCAGCCCTTTTAGTCTGTCCATTTAGAGTCTTTGAATCAAACATTATAGTTTTCACATAAAGGACAGTATTAGAGTAAATTAGATACTTATACTGTCACCAAAGAAAGTAATATTTAAGCCGCCTTTTAGAATAGACGCACATGGAGTTTGGTGCAGTTGTCAGTGTAGTATGTCACTTAAAAAAATCCCAACTGCAAGTGGGCAGGAGATAGTCCACAGAAGATTTATTACCCCAGAGTCTAGGAACTAGAAAACTCCACCTGCAAGTAATGGCCTTGGTCTATTTTTCTTTTACATCGTGCATTTATAAATCACAGCATTCTAATCAGTGGAGAACGATGAGCAATTGTGCCCAGTGTATAGTGGTGATGGGATGAGCAGGTCTGTGAATGAATAATCAGTGATGTTTCCAAAACCCACAAGGCATGACACAGGTGGAGTGGCTGGATCTCAAGGCACTGATTGCTGTGACATCCTGTTGGTCTGCGGATGCTGAGACTGGGCTGTGTCTTGCTTATTTATATGCTTTAGCATGTGAATGCATTTAAGGTGTTAATTCATATGTAAATACACTATATAATTCATTCTTTAATCCAGAAAATAAAGATGGAAAGTGAAATACATAATGACTCATCTAAAAAGTAGGGTTTTGAACCAAATTGTTTAATCAGGTGCTGTTTGGAAGTTAAAAACTCACAGAATAGTATTGTTCAGGAACAAGTCTGCTTTTAATTGTTCCAGGTAAACAATCTGAATAATACAGACCAATTTGTCCTCCCACAATCCACCATGAATGATTCCTCCTCTGAGATTCAGGGAAATATTCCATGTCTTGTTTGTGAAACTGAAATATAACATTAGTTATGGACTGGTACAGGTGTTTCATTACTTTATCCTTTTATTCTAATCAAAAGGGAATCAGAAAGACTGTCTAATGCAGAGGCTACAGACATGAGCTTTGTAACAACCTCTGCAATTGGTTATGTGCTGTCTAGTAAACTTTACATCTCTGCGTCACAATTTTCATATCTGTAAAAGGTAAAGTTGCTGTTACATACAGGCAGGCATAGCGGTAATGGTGTGAATTAAAGGAGACGTTTATTACATGGGAATACCAATGCATGCATGCTTCTATCATTGTTTTCCTATTTTTAAAACCTAAATAAATGCACTCATCTACTTCCAGTTTTTCTGGTAACTTCATATTCATTCTTGGAAAACAAAGTGATCTATGTGTGTCAGTTTCAGTAAACTCAGCCCGATTCATGCCTTTGTCCCCCAAGGCAGTATTAATTATGCTCCTGTTACATATCCCTATCACATCATATGTCCCGCATGACCCCCTGCACCTAGCACACATTTTTTTCATGATGCATGTCTTACAGAGCAATATGGGAGATACAGTTATTGCACATAACAAATCTCGTGCAATAATGATAGTTTCTGGAGGCAGGAGCCATTTCTTTTTATCTCTTTAGCACAGTTTATTTAGCACAGTTTTCAGCTCATTGTAACTACTGAATACATTCTTATTGACTAATGAATGAATTGCTATCTGCTTCCTAGGATGCATGTTAATAGTACTGGGACTCTGGCTTGGAATTTTAGAGATAAAACAGACCTAATCATCATGGTGTATAAGTACTTAACTGGGAGTCTGTATATCTGGGTTCCAGTTTTAGTTATGCAATTCATTTCACGGGAATATGGGCAGGTCACTTATCTTCTTTAGGTCTCAAATAACTAATATAAAATAATGGGATTATACTAGGTAAGGGTTATTAAATGGTTTAAAGTATATGCAGACACTAATCCACCTTCACTTCTGTGTTTATAATTAATTTTGTTCTCAAATTTTGTTGATTGGGAGAAAGTGCCATACAGGAATGTTGGTGTCTGCCTTAGAATGGGAGAGCAGAGCAGCAGTGTGTATTGCCACGTTTTTTTCAGTCCTGAGTGTTTCTATTTCAATAATGCTGTATTTTTGTGTTAAGCTGTTTCTTTTAAAGACAGCTAAAATTGGACTCATAAAGATCAAATATCTTGGGCAAGGCTATGTATAGAGTATCTGAGTATGGAGTCCCATATGTATGAAGTCCAAAACAGAATGTTTCCAGGTAGAAACATTTTTTTTTCCTTATATGGGTCAGTTAATTCTACCCTTCCACTGCGCACACCACAAATAAAAAGAGCACAAAAATAATTAGAAATGCTATTAAGACTATTTTAAAACAGGTTCCTTAATTTGAAAACAAAGATAATGAGGGGAGAGTAGGAAGGAAAGGTGATCCGAATTGGCCAAGTGGATGCATTTTAAAATACAGTTTCTTGCAAATTGGCAAGAGGCAGAGAGATAAATGCAGAGATGGTTTCTCAGAGGTCTGGACTCTTCACTCTTGCTTGGATTTGGATTTGTGGCTGCCTAGCTATGAACCAGCAGCACCATCTAGAGGTGAGCGGCAATCCTGCAAGCGGAAGAAACAAAAGAATGGCGCCCACCTGTTTAATTTGAGCAACAGCAAGAACATCACTCCATTTTTCATTATATAACCCCTTACAGAATGTCTGTAAAGGAATTACTTCCCATTCCCATTAAGGGATGGCTCAGAGTTCACCACTGGAAGCATTCAAGGCTTCACTTCAGAAGCCAAAACTTACTTCCGCAGCTTTCCTACTGTGAGGAAAGTCACTGACTTTCAATTCGGTTAATTCATTGCACACGTTACTGGCTGTCCTGCCCCGCCTCAGGCTTTTTACTCGGCACTAGGAGACACGGACAGGAGTGTATCACCCACTGTCCTCTGTACTCCTTAGCCCACATAGCCACGCCTGTATGAATCTTCTTCTGTCTCGTATGTTTAAATGTTTTCGGGGTTCCGAGAACAGAAACATACCAAAGCAGCCATTACATTTTAAAACACTTGTTCTGTGTAAAAACACCAGAATGTTTTAAGTGAAATAATGGATTCAAGTAAATTTAGAGTGATAGGGAATCCTTCAGTCCTAGAGCAGTCATTATCAAACTTTGGTGTACATGAGTTACCTGGTTTACTTTTTACTATAATACAGTCCCAAGCTCCAAGCCTGATACTATATCCCAGCATGACAGATTTGTGGTATGGCCCTGGATCATGCATTGTATTATTTTTTAATATATATATTTGGCTTACATGACTGAAGCGAGCAACAAATCCAGGTTGGAGAGGGGAATGTTCTAATTTTGACTCAACAAAGAAACTAATCCCAGGATTATAAATTAGATGTGTCTTTTTTTGTTTTGATCACTTTCTCATTTAAGTGTCTCTATTTAATTTTTAGACTAGATGATATCTAAGAACTGCACCAATGCTTTATCCCAGGAATGCCAAGTGTTTAAAATAGCAGCCCCTTAACATCATGTGAAGGAAATCAGATCTAATTGTGGCAACTTGGGCAAGGCAAGGTACTCAATTAGAGTAGTTGTAAGAATCATTCTGTGAAAATATAGACCCCCTAAGTTTACCAATATCCACTGTTTGATCTAGGTTTTGGTGATATAAAAATACACCATGTGAAAACGTTTGTTTAGTGAGCCCCTTGTTAGATTTAACTAGGAATCCATTATATTAGCAAACTCACAGCTGTGAGGCTGTATAGGTGCAAGGAAGCTGAAAATTAGAAACTTGAGTGGATTTCAATACCTAATTCCACACCAAACATAGACAAATTGAGCTGAAAAAAAAACTTTCAAATTGAAGGCAATTTAGCTTTCATTCTTTCTCATTTTGGCAGCCCCCGTTTTGAAAGATGCTCAGCTGTAAGTCTGTGGGACTTAAAAAACTGAGTTTTTGAAACTAATTCTTGTAAAACATCCTTAATCGTAAATATTTTTTATATTGCCTCTCTTCTCTGGTCTTCATTATCTCTCATGAAAAAGGGTCCCATTATATCATAATTAACTATTGAACTAGCTAGTAATGAATTACCCTGATGACATTCTGACTTCCCAAACTCTCAAATTTAACTTCCGTATCTCCACCAAGGATGTCTTCCTAAACTGTCTATGGGATGGAGTTTCTTGTGTAAAATCTTCCAACAATGCTGCATTGACTTAAGAGTGGAATCCAAATGTATAGCATTCATGTGTGATGTGTACTCATGTCTAGTTAATGGATCTTACCTCAAATTCGAATTTCAAATATGCTGAATGACACAATTCTAACAACTCCTTGACACTTCCATAACTTTGCAACTGGTGCTGTGTCCTGCTGGATTGTGGTTTGTGATCATTACCTGGGTAATTCAGCAAAGTCATTACCTGCCCTCTGAAGTGGATTTTTTAACTCCTCAGGCTGTGTTAGATGTCCCTCTCTGAGGTTTTGTACAATCCTATAGATTCTACCATTATAGCTGCCAAGCATACAAGAAGGAAAAATAAGATACAGTTTTTAACCCTAGCAGTCTTAAAAAACACAAAATATCTGATTCTCACCTATAACTGTTATTAAAATGTGAGTTCCTCAAACACAGAGAATACAATTAATTTTATATTCCTTAATTTCAATCTCAGTTATTATTTTTTAAATGGGTTCATGAATGTTTCCATTTAACGCTGTCTACCCAAGCACTAGTAATCTAAACAATTGAGATGATTTTTCTACTTGTTAATCAAATAATTTGATATATAACAGTCAACTATAATTATACTTGAAAAACTGAGTTCCAAAAATACAAGTTTTGGAACAAAGTAAAAGGAAAATCTCAGGGAAATACTGGCAACACAATGGATGGAAGATACTTTAGCCCTTCCCTCCCAATTTTAAAAACATTTTGTAATTAGCACTATGTTTTTTTAATTATTTGCCTTGTGTTTTTCAATTTTGAAAATCAAAATATAATATATAAAAGCCTTCAGTTTTGTCATTATTGACATGATTTGGGACAGCAGAGATTGCATCAAGTTTCAATTATTAGAATGTTTGATTACCCTGGGCTACCAAAATCAGCCCAAATATTATCGATGCTATTGCTACGTATCTTGTGAGAGATAGAGCCAGCATCTCATCAGTAATATCAGCCCTGTTTCAAATGAAGCTCAGGAAAACACACAGGCAACCTTTGTATTGAAGACCAGGAAATCCCATCACCCCAAATCAATATGATCTTATGATGCCAAACATGGGCTTCCAGGGGTCTCTTTTCTTTTGTATTTGAAAATAATACAATGCTTGTTATCCTTTCACTCACTTTCTTTAAAAAAAATCTTAAATTCAAAAACATCACATATTTTATATTCTCTAGACTCTAGTTAGCTGAATTTGAAACAAATGCTAATGACATTTTCTAATTTTTCTTCTAGTCTTACCACACTTTAGTCCTTAACTTACTGTCAGACTTTTCAGTCTATATTCTCTTTTCCTTGTCTTTCTGATATTGCCCTTCCTCTCTGAAACACCCCTTCACTCAGAGGTGTCTGGCTATGACCGCTGTGTTTATAGAAAAACAATTTGGCAATGTGTATTAAGACATTTAAATATCTCCATGTGCTTTTTTTCATATTCAATTCTCAGAAATCTATTCTATTGTAATAATACCAATACAGAAAAATCTTTGAATAACAAAGATTTATGATAGCTTAAATTATGATACATTTTAATTTATAAATTAAGAACAACAAAAGGGTAATGGTGAATTAAATCACTATCAATCCTCAGGATAGAAAGGCATAAAGTTATTAGAATCTTGTAAGGGAAAGTTTGTCATAAACTAGTGAAACATTAAACTGGAAAAAAAAAACAGATGTAGGGATATCTAAATTATTTTTTTAAAACAGAATAAATAAAAGGAGTACATAAAATAAAATCAAATGTTAAAGATATAACAATAGCTACTTGTGGATTTGTTTGAAAATAAGTGATTTTGCTTTCCTTCTAGAATTTTGCTCAAATTTTCCACATTGAGCATTTATTAATCTTATGATTGAAAGGAAGAAAAAAGAAAATGTGATTATGAAACTGAGACAGAGAGATGGAACTTAAGATATCTTGTTATTGTAGGGCCAGAACATTCAAATTAATGCCACATTTTATTTTTAGGACCTAGAATCTAGAATGATTTCAGGATTTTAAGCTATATATCTATCCAACATCTATGTATCTATCTCCATCCATCCTCCTCACACTTGTCTTTCTCTACTATTCACCTCCTGTGGACCGCATTGTATTGGGAGCTAGGGAAGCACATGGCAAGGCTGCTCGGCAGCACCTGCTATACTCATTAGGAACTTTCCAGAGTAAGTGACTCTAGGTTGGATTTTGAAAGAAAGGTGAAAATTAGGTAAAAGGAAAGAAGAGAGGTTTGGATGATATTGAAGGCAAAGGAGGAAAATGTGACATTTTGAAGGAGGAAAAAACAAAAGTCTGGTGTCACTCTGCACATCAGTGTGGCGAAAGTGTGGAATCCACATTGGAAAAACAGCAAGAGGCAGGGCATGCAGCTGAGGTGCTGTGTAAGCACAAGCCAGACTCTGAAGAAACACTTCTCTTGACCAAAGGAAGGCAGACAAATCCCTTACTCCTGGAAACTTGCTAAAAAAGTTCCACTCTTGGGCCCTCCCCTAACAGATTTGGGTGGGGTAGGCAAAAAAAAAAAAATGACCGGGGAGGTTGCTTTTTTTTTTTTACATGTTTACCAGGTGATTCTCATTTGAACTGCTCAAGGATCACAGTACCAAAGGCACTGCCTGATGAAATTTTTAAAAAGCAATTGTTAACATTAGCTCATTATACTGTCTTTGGCTATTTCAGAAGGATGCCTCCCACTCTTGCACATACCCACAATTAATCTTGTTGACCTAATACAATTTGGTGTGTTTTTAATATATTCTAAGGACTGTATACTAGATTCCTTTTATAATTCTTTCCGTTTATATAATTCCTCCAAATATAGGTGATTCTTTTTCTTACCAACCAAGTTTCCCATAAGGAAAAGTCTGATGCTTTTTTTTTTTTTTTTCCCCTCTCTCACAGCCCTTTGACTTATCTAAGCTTTCAAGTTTCAATCGAACTGGGCTCAAATGCTATCTCTGCAAATAGCCTGACCTTGCCAATCACTCTTCCTCCTTTTGGATAACATGTGGCACCTTCTCACACCTCCTTACATTTCGCCTTTGACAATCTCACCAGGGGTTTCCCTTGGACTTTGTTCCTCAACCCTGAAAGTTCCCCATTCTGTACCTCTTGCGTTTCCCAGGGTGAAAAGCTCTCTTTGCTACCTGACTATATTAAAAATGAGATGATCTCCACTTGAAGAGACACATCGATGGCATGACATTAAAATGAATACAGATGGTGGAGTCGAGGCTTCAAAGACATAGTCCACTTGGCATATCTCCTTGACAATGTAGGTTACTGAATCAAAGCAAGGTTAAAAACACATTTCTATTCTGGCAGCTGCTAACTGTCTTTAATAGACACATTAAGGTGTGCTTCTTATTTAAACATTGAATTTTCATTTGGGGCATGTACAGAGAAAGTTTGTTTATTAGTACTTTTTTTTCTCAAGGAAAATTATATTTCTGTAGGCTTTAGGATAGGAAGGAAAGTGGAAAAGAAAGGAGATTAATATTTAATAATACTTATCTCTGTAAAATTTAATATTATGGAATATAAGCTCTTTGAAACAGAGACATTCACTGTTCTGTTTATTTCACCATCTCAACTTCCTGGATCAATGCCAAAGATTGTCCTTTAATAAATATATGTAGGATAGCTTAATAAAAAAAAAGAATTGAAAGTCAGATATATAAAATACCTATTAAAGTGCTTGGTTTATATGAGGTCTTCAAATGGTAGCCATTGCTTTAACTATAACTAATACTATAGATACAGTACTATATATAATTAATAATATATATAGATATCTATATAATAACATATATGTATCTATCTAATAATGTATATGTATCTATATAGGTATATAATATATACAGACATGATATCTAATCTATGTATTTGATATATAATAATTACTACTACTTGAACTGCTTCTACATTTTTGTTTGAAAAATAAATAAAAGCAATATATTCAGTAGCTTGAATATATTGTAATGAGTAAAAACAGAAGGATGCATGTGAGAATGATCAGGTACTTTAGGTCAAAATTATAAAAAGGCAATTTATATCAAGATACAACTATGTAAGCTTTATATTATAATCAATAGAAAGAAATTTACTGTGTATGTGGGTCTTAAACATGGGGTAGGCACAAAGAGACGTGTGCATAATACAGATCGCTCTAGCAGTAAGATGGAGAAAGAACAGATGGGGTGTGGGGAGAAAAAACAGAACAGGGAAGTCTGTGAGAGGCCAAGTGAGAAGTCCTGAAAGCTGAACCAAAGCACAGGGAGAAAAAAATTTACTTTGGACTTAAGTTTCTATTAATAGGTAACCTTTTATGTATAATTAATAATAAAAAGGATTAGTAATCACAGTATTTGCATAAACACTAGAATAGGAACAGAAAGAGTTGCAGATATTTATTAAATGGAAGCTCTTTTTGAACAGTTTATTCTAAATTATGTGGTTGGTCACCAGTTCTAGGCAGGTACCAAACTGAATTGAGCCAGTCATGACTTTTGTGTAGAAAAATCCATCCGAATTTCCGAAGGTAAGTTAGCACTTCCTTTGTAAATAGATTTACCAATTCCGTCTGAATGACACACAGAAACAAATTATATTATTTCACCTCTGGCAATAGACTGATGTTTAAAAAAATTAAGGTTTTTAAAGCAAATGAAGAATCTTAGCATTCAAACCAATTTTGAAGGAGAGGGGACCTTGTCCAAAGTCCTTTCCAGTTATGGTATCAGCCCTATCGCAACAGAGAAGTAAAAATCGGTAATATCTCCTTGAGTGTTTTCAGGGACAGAGGTCTGATTATTATATCATATCATTGACTATCTCTTAGTGTAATAATGACTGTGTCATACTGAACTGAAATATATCCCCTTGGAAATTCACTTCATGGTTTCTATTTCCTCTGTCCCTAAAAAAGGGCCTGCTTTCCCCTTAGTCTTGTTCTTAAGAACAAATATGCCCTATTCTTTCCACAGTGTTTAAATGGCAGTGAATTCTGGAGCCTTTGCCAAACACACTTGCCTTTTCTACCTGTATTCCAGGTTGCCAGCGTGCTAGTAAGTGAATGAAATGTCGGCACTGGAAACATTCCTCTCTTGCTCCTCTAGAATCTCTTAGTTAGGTAGAAATTGAGGAATTCTTCTGAAAGCACAAATCCTATCATGATACCTCCCCACTAAAAAAGCCACCTAACACTTCTTAGGAGAAGAACCAAAATCTTTCAGCAGCCTGAGAGGACCTGTATGCTCTTACCAAGCTTTTGCCTTCTGACCTTCAGCCCCATCTTGCAGCACTTGCCCCTTTGTTTGCTCCAGCACCGTGGTCACACTGGCCTTCCCTGTGCCTCTTACACCAGCTCTTTTTCAACCCAGCACCACTGCCCCCTGCACTGCTCTTTCCACCTCCAGTTCTCTTCTCTTCTGTTTTCATGTTGTGAATTCTCCTCTTTTAAGCCTTATCTTGACAACAGTTTCCCTCGCACCACTGCACAAGTTGTTATATTGTTTTCTGGGGCCTCCCATTAATCCTTAGTATTTATAGTACTTAATGTACAGTTAAAAATACTCTTAATACTTAAAAAACTTGAGAGTACTTCTCACCTACTAGATTACAAACTCTACAAATACTAGAAATACGTGTATTGTGTTCCCCACAGTACCCTCAGCAAGAAACACAATCCCAGATGTGTAGTACGAATTGAGAAATATTTGTTAAATTGAATTTATCAGTTATTTTTTTCCTTAGAGAATACCCAAATCATTACTTGGGAGGCAGAACAGTGTAATGCTTAAGACTTCAGGTTAGAAGTGAAATTCTACCCACCACCTAATAGCTGTAGATTTGGAGAGAAGTTATTTAAATTTTAAATCTTCAGTCTTTTCTTGTATAAAATATTGTTAATAATCATGTCTCCTTCATAGGCATAGTTTGGCATTTAGAAAATTTGCATGTATATCACTGAACACAATCCCTAGCACAGAGTAAGCTGTGTTAGCTATGGTTATTTGTGTTGCAGGAGTCCTGCAAGGACTGATAAATATGTACTTGCTAAACGGTTGTTGGAATGAATGGATCCCAGTCACAACACACTGAAGCACAGGGAAAATGCTCCGAACTAGGGGTCAGAATATTTGTATTCAGTTCTGCTCTACCAGAAAGTATCTCTGTGGTACCATGTAACAGCACTAATGATTGAATGAGCCTCAGTTTCCTCAAATATAGCAAAACAAAGTTAGAATAGGATCTCTCTACCCTCTCTTTTAGTGCTGAAATGTTATGGGTCAAATATGCTTTGTAGACAGGACCCTAAATTCTGTAATATTTATTTGAGGCACGTTTGGAGTATCTGCTGGTCTCACAGTTACCCTAAGGCTCTGTTTATGCAGGCAAATTGAAGAGGAGGCATGAGGCTATTACAGGGCAGAATCTGGGAAAAGAGGACTCATTTGACCTGAACTGTCTCCATCAATAGCCTTCCCAGGGTGATCGCTCAACTCCCCATTTGACAATGTAGACAGAGCCTGAGGAAGGTTTGAGGGCAAATACAGATTGAGATAGTCAAACTTGCAAAATACATGCTCACTGCAAACTGTTTGATGATGAGGGATTGTACGCTGGCTGAGAGCATCATGTTTTGATGTAATGCAGTTTAATTTGCTTAACTCTACTTAGCTGGCCATATCTGCCAATGGTTTTGATTACATAATCAAAATGAAAGTTTTCAAGAAAAGCACCAGATTGACGTGTAGAATACATGGAAATGTAAAGTGCCTCTGAGTTCCAAATTTTTTCTATGTCATGCTGCATAAAAAGGAAAAGGATTTTATGAATTAACAAAATATAGCTATGGAAAGGTGCTTAAATAACCTGGTTTTGAAATAAGGTCTTACACAGACTGGCTTTTGTATTCATCATCAATATGCTCTAATATTATCCAATTTTCTCAAAACTCTCAAGCTTTCTTTGTCTCGTTCCAATTCTTCAGCTATGCTGCCTTCATTCCTTACCATTTGCAGGTCTAACACTGATTTTTCTTTCTGCCTGGACTATCATATTCACTTTTGTTGTTGTTGTCATTTGTTTTGTTTTGTTTTTGACTTAGCCAATTTCTATTTAACTTTTATGTTTTAGTTTAACTGTAATTCCTCAAAAAGAGCTTTTTCTGATCGTTGGATCTGCTCTAGCAACCCCCTTCCTATCTCATGTCAATTTGTAATTATTAAAAAATACTTGCCATAGTTATAAGTGATAATCAGATATTTTCTCATAAATGTGTCTTCAAGTTTTTCTCCTTCTATTAGACAAAATATACTGAGAACACAAGAATTATTTCTGCTTTGTTCAGAGCTGTATTCCCAGTAAAGCACAGAGCAGGTACTCAGATACCCCTGGTTCTTAAAGTACTGGGTGATGTGTTATATGTAAGGCCCAGAGTGGGTTATTAGTAAACAACATTCTTTGAGAGCATGACCTGGGGATGTCACTTTTCTGAATCTCTTTCTTTTTTCTAGTATCTGAAGAGGATGTAGAATGAAAAGATTCTTCAAATTCTGTCATTATAGAGGTTAAGGAGGCATTATCTTCTGATTTGTGAAGAACAATTTTTGTTCTGAAATAGATTCCCTTGACTTCCTTATTGCCTATATACACCCTTTTCAGGTCTCTAATTCACTTTCTAATTCACTTACAATAAAATCATGTAATCTAATTACTTTTTTTTCTAAATTTCAAAAACCTAGAACAGTATATTGGAACATGTTCTAAACTCAAAATTAGGAAATATGTTTCCTAAACTCAGTTCTGCCCCCAAATTAATATTCAATTCAGGTAAATCTCTCCCTCAGCATCTTTGGTGCTTAGGTAAAATGCATTCTTTCACATGCAAAATAAAGAAAGGTGAGAACAAAGATGCTGTTTCTTGTTCTGAAATTCCCACATTTCAAGCTGTTTTGTAACTGGAGCAATCAGGCAAGAGGTAAAAGAGCGAGCGCACGTGCATGTCCTTGCTTATGGCGACAGGGCCTCGGGAAGTGTCAGGGGTAAAGGACCTATTGCTAGTGAGAGGTTATTCCCAGCAGTGTCATGCCTCTGGGGAAGAGGGCTGAGGTTGAATCTTACCTTGGACAATATGTGAATTTGGCATATTGCAAGGCAAGTGGGAGTTGGGGGTGTTTTCTAACTTTTGTGCACCTGTTCTCTTTATAAGATTAAAATGTTTGATCAGTCTATCACTTTCATGTTAATTTAATCAAGCTATGTATCAGATATCTTAGAAAGGGCAGGCAAATCACACCCTAAACTAATGTGACAGGAAAGACAATTATATGTACCTGAATATTCAAAGCTTTTTCTGATGAAGCAAGCTGCATGTGAAAATGTAAATTTGTTTATTTTTTAAAGACATAAAAACGGCAGCTTAATGCAAATTAAACAAATGAAATTCCCAAATGTAAAACTACAGGATTTTATAATTCTAACTACATTTTAATCAAGAGAAGAGATCCTTTAGACAAAAACCCTTTAGTTAATTTGTATGATAAGAAATGCAAAAATATACCAATATTCACTATAAATCCCATCCTAATATTGATATTGCTGAATAATTTGCTGCTGTACCAAATAAAAAACACAGTGAGTTAGTGTTAATACTATTTTTTCACTGTTGTTTTTAATCTGAAATTCAAGAACCAAAGGTAGAAGAAAAAGATGCCTCAGTAGGCACTCAAAATTTAAATTTATTTATATAAGCATTAGTTTCATAAATACATAAAAAAAATCCTTATCTTACCCACAGAATTGTCTTGAAACTCTTCTGATGGAAGCAAAAAATTAAAAAAAAAAATGAAGTCTACTCATAAATATAGAAAATACTTACAGGTTTGAAAAAGGCTTGTGACTCTTACTGCATTTTACTGTCCAACAAGCTCAGTTGGAACTTGAATGCAAGTCTTGGTGAGTAAATTAGAACAACAGTACACCAATGAGAAATGAGAGAGATTGTCATTGCACACAGACCTGAGAGGTGCAAAAAATATGATGGCGATTGTTGTGCTAATGTTTGCCGGAGGTGTCCTACAAGCCTGAGCAAAGCGAATTTTCATCTCTTGAAGTCTATTCTTTAATTGACACAAAATGCAAGTCCCCGGAATGAGATTTGGCTGCTACCTTAAGGGCCGTGGGTGCTTTATCTTAATGTTTTATTGATGGAATTCTGCCGTTCCCATCACTGGGACAGCATCAGGAGACTCATTAGTGCAGCTGGCTCTCAGTCCCAGAGATCCTTTACCTATCCTTTTTACTGCTTGAAAAAGCAGTAAAGAGAAAAGGAACAATTTGGGCAGTGGCTAAAGAGTTGTTTACTACAGCAAGTCGTGAACTGCTTTTGGCATTCCCTTTTGGTAACTCGTATTTTATTTCATTTTCTACTTTTACCTGCAGTTTCCCCAAGAAGGAATTCTTCTACAAATTGAATCTCCCTGCCTTAACAGATTTTTTTTTTTCCTCTTAAACTGTGGCTCTGACTCAAATGTGTCGAAGACTTACAACTTTCCAAATAATCTACTTAGTCATGTTAGAGTATTATTCAAAAAAAGTAGACATTAGGGTTCTACTAATGTCACAAATTTACACATCCCACATTTTCTGTAGATATGTATCCCTAATTTTCTCAGATAATCCTGACCCCATAAACATAGATGGTTTTTGAGAAGGATAGTTCATTGTTTAATTAAATATTCTTTGACTACTTTAATTTTGTATGATTCTTCCTTATAAGTACAATCTAAAATTGGAAAATAAAACGCTTTCATCAGTAATTTCTAGAATATTACTTCTATAGAATGTTGTCATGCAATACCATTGTGCATAAGTAACAAAATATTTTTTAAAGGTCACATACACAATATGCAAAGATATTGAGAGCTATACAATTATATATATATATATCTTTTTATTAAAGTTCAAGAAATATTTATCAATGTATTATCTTTATGTGGGGTAGGTGGCCATCGACAACTTCACAGGATGATGCTTTCTTAAGTAAATATGAACTGGTGCACACTCACTATTAAGTTCAGACATTTATTAGCAAAAGGAGGTAGAATAGGTAAATGCATAATTTATTCAACATATGTAGGGCCTATCAGACCACTCTGTATGTAACTCTAGGGTGTTTGTGTTCCTGAAGTTCATTTTCTCTCCACACTGAACATTGCATATAATAGTATAGGGCTTTATTCTTTTTATATTTCATAAAACACAGTGATTAAGGATGATAATTCTCATGATACTGATCCCTTCTATTGAAAACTAGTGAGGACTTAGGCCAATGTACTGACTCTCTCTGTCTTTCGCTGTCTTGGTCTACATTTATAAAATGGAAATAATCATATTGTCTATTTCATATTGTAGTGGTGAGAACTGATGGAAATCATATTTTACCTTTGTGATTGACACATAGTAAGCATTAAATATATTATTTGTGGTTAGCATGATTATTGTTAGTGACAATACTATTTATTATTGTTGTTCACGCATCCTTTCTTTAGCTATTGATTTGACTTAATCTTTATTTCATGATCCATCAAAACTTGCTAGATTTTTCTTGTCCTCATTTGTCTAGAATCTATTATTTTAATAATGGTACATAACTCAAATGTTTAGTAAGTACCATTTCCTTATGAGTTCTGATTGCAGATAAAACTGCTCAAATAGGTTGTCCAAGGACTGATGGATTGATAACCGCTCCTATATGCTAATGGTGGATAAGAACTCAGAAGATATATCTTACTTTTTAGTTAAAAAAAATTTTAAAAAACAAAAGAAATCTACTACAATAGGCTCTATTCAGTTAAGCCATATCTTATTAGTTTATCTTTTGTATCTTCAAAACAGCATGAAAGATTAAAACAACCATATGTGACTATTAACAAAAATATTATTTAAAAATGTACGATTTTGAATTTTCGAGTTCTATTGTATGCCACAGGATTGACTCCAGGTTCATTCTCTCTTTTTCTCTCTCTCCTGTGTGTGTGTGTGTGTGTGTGTGTGTGTATTTACACACACACACGTGTACACACACACATATATATACACATATATATTATTTACATACATGTTATAAAACATAGTATACATCATATGTCTCATATATACATTATTCAACATACAGCATTTTGCTGTATTTTTTATAGTAAATCTCTTTTTGAAATAATGAAGAAAGTGTGCTCAAAAAAGAACTTCCTAGTGAGTTAGAATTATGTTTCAGTCCTTGTTCTGACAACAAGTAGTCTTTCTACCCAGAAAAATGTTACTTCATCTCACTGCATCTCAGTTTGCTTATCTGTAAAGTTTATAGCTGGCAATTCTAACATACTTCTAATGTAATTTTAAATAGACTGTGAGCAAAATTCAGAAATAAGTTAGACACAGACCTTACCATTTAGGAGTTTTATCCAAGTCAAAAAATATTAAAGGAATGACAAAAGCATTTAAGAATTAGCAAAGGTATCACCAATGTACTGTGTAGCAGAACTGATCCAAAAAGGGAATAAATCATGAAAGATGATATTTTGGAATTTAAAACAGTATGTGTATCAATTCGAGGTCAGCATTGACTGCTGCTTCATAATTTGTGTTTCTGATCAGATATAGTTGGCCCTCTGTATGGTCAGGCTCCGCATCCATGGAATCAATTAACAACAAATCAAAAATATTTAGAATTAAAAAACAATTAAAAATAAGATAAATAAGAATACAGAACAACAGGTATTTATATAGCATTACATTGCATTAGTTATTATAAGTAATCTAGAGATGATTTAAAGTATATGGGACAATGTGTATAGATTATAAAAATACTACACTATTTAATGTAAGGGACTCAAAAATCTGTGGATTTTGATATCTGTGGGGGTCCTGAATTTTCTCCAATTTTCAAATTCTACAATTATGTATTGCCCTAAATTTAGTGACGAGAATAGTAACTCTCAGACAGGTTAATTAATCGCACAAACCCAGTAATTGGTAGAGTTAAGTTTTAAGCACTAATTTTTCTTACTTTTAAAATCCATTTTGGCTGGGCGCGGTGGCTCACACCTGTAATCCTAGTACTCTGGGAGGCTGAGGCGGGTGGATTGTTTGAGCTCAGGAGTTCGAGACCAGCCTGAGCAAGAGTGAGATCCTGTCTCTACTAAAAATAGAAAGAAATTAATCGGACAACTAAAAATATATAGAAAAAATTAGCCGGGCATGGTGGCGCATGCCTGTAGTCCCAGCTACTCGGGTGTTTGAGGCAGAAGGATTGCTTGAGCCCAGGAATTTGAGGTTGCTGTGAGCTAGGATGACGCCACACTCTAGCCCAGGCAACACAGTGAGATTCTGTCTCAAAAAAAAAAAAAAAAAATCCATTTTTTCATTTTCATTTCAGTCTTTTAAGTGATGAATCCATATGAAGAAGTGGTATGAGAAGTCCCAGTACTACACCAAGTTATGAAGGAAAAGAAAAAGTAAGAGAAAATTGAAGTTTCCTTTTTTTTTCCAAGTAAAGTATTTCTGACATATATAGGCAACAAAATCTGTGACTCAGTAATCATCACAACAAAAATACTCCTATCTCTTTGACGTATTCTCGCTTGACCTTCCTACCTTGACAGACAGACTTAACCATTAAAAAAAAAAAAAAAAGACTGGCAGTCTGAGCAGCTCTACCTAATGAAGCAATTCTGAGATTTTTTGAGAAAACAACTCAACTTGGATTACAGTATTAACAATGCCATACTTAAAAAGTTGACACATGGGACATATACAATATTTGAATAGAACTTAGAAAAAGATGATTTAGTAAAGAAGCTTAAAATAAGAAAAGCATATTAAAAGACTTTTATCCTCCTTTTAAAAAGACTGTTATATCAGAAGAGATTATAATAGCTATACATATATTATTAATATATTCATATATAATGAAATATATTTAATTTTCATTGGTTGGCATATGATTGAGGCACTTTTACTTAATAATTATGAGATATTGATGGCGTTCAAAGACAGAGTGTGTCTAGTCATTGTGAGATATTTCTAGACACCTGGACTATTTGTATCTGGTCTAAATCATTTGCTCTCAAAAGTCTTATGATAAGAATGGGTAAAAGCTGGCCAACTATGTTTGACATAGGGCTATTCCTAACAGGGCATGTGTTATGGGCAAAATAATGATTTCCCCAACGATAGCCATGTCCTAATTCCCAGAACCAGTAACTATGTTATGGTAAAAGGCACTTTTCGGATGAGATTGAATTTACTGATCCTGAGATGGGGACATTTTCCTAATCATAAAGAGTTCTGAAAAGTGAGAAATGATGAAAGACTAGACTTGCTGTCAGTCACTTTTAAGATGGAGGAAGGGGCCATTAGCCAAGGAAATCAGTAATGACCTTCATTTATAAGCAACAAGAAAGTGTGGGACCTTGTTTTTACAACCCCGTGGAAATGACTTATGCCAACAGCCCAAGGAGCAGAACAGATTCTCCTTTAAGGTCTTTGGAATGGAATGCAGCTTGCTGACATGTTGAGTATAGCCCAATGAGCTTTGTATCAGACTTCAAGTAATAGTAAATGTGTGTTGTTTAAAGCCACATTCAAATTTGGGATAATTTCTTATGCAGCAATAGAAAACTAATAACGTCATATTATATAATTCATTTGTCTTGCAGAATAGACCTTACACATTGTTTCCTGACTACCTTTTGATAAGAAAGTTTAATAAAATTCTACATAAAAGTAAAGACATATACATAAAATATTATTCTCATATATATGAATTATTCAAACAGATAGGGTTTGAAGTGTTGAATTGGGATAGAGTTTTCATTCATAGATTTTTTGTTGTCCCATTGCAGCCTGTGGGTTAACTGTTACAAGAATTTTTTTTTTTTTTTTTTAGACAGAGTCTCGCTCTGTTGCCCGGGCTAGAGTGCCGTGGTGTTAGCCTAGCTCACAGCAACCTCAAACTCCTGGGCTCAAGCAATCCTCCTGCCTTAGCCTCCGGAGTAGCTGGGACTACAGGCATGTGCCACCATGACTGGCTGATTTTTTCTATATATATTTTTAGTTGTCCAGCTAATTTCTGTCTATTTTTAGTAGAGACGGGATTTCGCTGTTGTTCAGGCTGGTCTTGAACTTCTGACCTCGAGGGATCCTCCTGCCTCGGCCTCTCAGAGTGCTAGGATTACAGGCGTGAGCCACCGCGCCTGGCCTAGAAGAATATTTTTATATCAAGAGCACTGACTTGGGTGGGGCAAAGGCAGTATATGTAACCTAAACATTTGTACCCCTATAATATGCTGAAATTAAAAAAAAAGAAACAGAACTGCAAAGAAAGTTAATTATATTGAACTAAAATTATCAAAGTGCTTTGATAATGATATAAAGTGATTTCTCATTAATACATTAAATAAGATCTAACAATACATCTCTCAACTACAGTAATTTTATGTAGCATTATTATAATATTCAAGACATTTGAAATACTATAAGATAAAAAAAATTGTAGTAGGCAGGGATTACAAAGTACATTAACACTCTATGATTTGATTCCTACATTAAATATAAAACAAAATACTAAATTAGGTGTATTTTTTTCCCTTTTGAATTCACATAGTCCCTATCATAAACCCATGAACAAGAATTTTTTCTGTAGGTCAATGGATTTATTAGACTCTAAGTCTACCAGTGAAAAGTGACCTGGTTGAGATGAGCAAAAGAACAGCATATATTTAGAATGATCAGCAATTTATCCCTGAATTATTTTGAGTCATATTACATTCCTATGAATAACCAGAGTGCCCATTTTCTTTATCTCTCATCAAAGCAGTAGATTCTTCTGCCATATTGATAGATTAGACAAAATGGCACCTTTTTGCTTTGTTTTTTGTTTTTTTGTTGTTGTCATTGTTTATAATTGCTAAATTGAATTTTGGAAATTTTAGTGATCTAATTTTCATTCACCATCTCATTTAAATCACAGATAAGCATCCTAAAATCAACAACAGTAAAAAAGAAAGATACTATATACTATGACACATACCATAGTTGCACTCAAGATGTGCACAAATTAAAAGGAAATGAGGCATATAAAGAAGTAATTGATTGTGCAGCAGGTAAGGGATAAGTATACTAGATTTGGTGTGCAGAGGTTGAGGGCTGGAATGGACAGAGCAAGCCAGAGACAGTCAGGGTTACTTAGGTGAGATTCGGGACCTCTTCAGAGAAGAGGACATGACTGAACACGGGCTGCCTTCTACATCAAAGTAGTTCATATCATCCCACTGTTGAAATTTTGGCCTGAGTAAGCCTTTGTTGTGGAATACTCTCCTGGCCATGGTGGAATGTTTAGCATTATCTCTGGCTTCTATCTACCAGATGTCATTAGCACCCCAAGTTATGATAAATAAAATGTTTCCAAGTATTTTCAAATGACTCCAGGGCACAGAATTAGCACCTGGTTGAACACCAGAGTTCTGAGAGCATCCTACCCAAAGTGAATTACATGTCTCAGCAGCATTCCCATCACCTGGAAGCTTGTTATAAACACACAGTCTCAGGCCCTACTTCAGAATTACTGACTCGAAATCTGTATTTGAACAAGATTCCTCTCTAATTTGCATGCACATCAATTTTGAGAAGCACCCCTGTTGGCAGTCCAGGTATCCTGGAAATGAGAGTCACATGGACATTCTCAAAAAGGAAGGACACAGAGAACTTCCAATGGTCAGAGAGCAGAGCAAAAATAGAAGATAGGATTGGAGAATCGAGCAAGATCCAGAAGAAAACAGAGTTTAACAAGCTCATAAAAGCATCAAGATATTCTCTGGGCAAAGGAAATCAGTGAAGAGTTTTAATCAGAGAATAAAAAGGATCTGATCACATTTGCTTTAAAAAATAATTGTATGTGCATGTGGTTCAACTGTCACTTTAAGTGAATGATTAGAATAAGGAATGAGTGATTTGTATTTGTGAATTTATGTGATATCACCCTCCAAATTAGCAACTGGCAGTTCTCTGGTTAATCTGAAAACATTGACCTCTCTGTCAAATCAAAGAAAAGGCATAACTGTACAAGAAATTGTCAGGGAAAAATGCAGAGTAGCTTTCAATATTTCTTTAAAAAGGAAGTCATGTATAATGACTGGGGAGATATCAGGTAAGATTAAATCTTTATATCATTTTTAGATGGGTTTTCTGCTGTTCTAGAAATTAATTTGAATTAATCATGATCTTTCCACCCTTTGTCATCCTTTTTTCCATAGCTGAATTAGTCCATAGCACAGCGGCCTTACCAACTTGGAGGCCTGATTTTTGAGTTTGGCCTGGGGATAGGAAGTCAAAAGCTGGCAAAAGACGAATGCTTTGCAGAAGTGACAAATTTAGTTTCTTGGAGAAAGTTGCTGACTGCAGTGTTCCAACTGGAGCAGCTTATCTGCTCCTCCAGATGTTGAAATAATGACAGATGCTTAGAGAAAGCTTGACAAGAGGAAGAAAAAAGCCCACTGAAGAGTCCAACCTGTTTGTATGGAGGGAAATAAAAGTAACACTTATTGAGATCACTATTCTGATGAGGTGTGTATATACATCTTTACAGCCAAAACATGGTATAACTGTAGGTAAATCTACTCAAGGAAATCAGATGGTTTTGTGCTGTTGAAGATATCGACAGCATAGGATTATGGTTCCTTTATTCAGATGATTAATAAATCATTATAATGCTTTCTTAAATATGAAATGATCTCTGGGTACCTGTGCCGTATGACAGGACACTAGTTTATAGTGACTGGAGGAATATGATTACATTTCCAGAGCTGTAGCAGATGGATGAGTGCCCCATCGTATACAACATTTCCAGCAATTCAAATTAAAGATATGTTTTTAAGTCATTAACTGATTACTATATATCTAATAAGGTATATAAATTAATACTGACTAAACTAGTATAATCAGCAAATCTTTTTTAAGCAACTTAAAATTTTATGCAGTTGCACAAAAACTCATAAGAATTGAACTAGGTGACAGATTAAAAAGTGAATAAAAGGAATGGTTAAGAATCATCTAACCTATTTAAAATGTGCATAATTACATTGTTCTTGAAACGTTCATGGTGACTTACCTGACGTGTGTATATGTATGTAGGAAAAATAACCCACAAAATTGTACTTTGTACATCTGTATCTTTTTCTGTCTTTTTTTTTTCCTCTCTGATTTTCTTTAAAAGAGGTCTTTTAATCTCCTGTGAGAGAAACTTGTTCTTACCAGAGGAAAACTACTCAGTTGTAAAATATGGTTTGCAGGATGAAAGAAATGTTTCTCCAAACACTTCACCTTCCCTAAGGAATTTCTTTGCATCTTACTTGAACTGCTGAAGGACCATTTTCACAGTATCCTCTGCAATAGCTTCTCATTCGTGGCAGAAATGCATGCATTATGAAATTATTTCTACATTCAGTTGAAATGTAATTCTTGACGGTGCACTTGGAACCATACCCCTCAAGTAAATCACTCTATGACCAAATCTGAAAGTTGTGTGCCAGCTGGATTCACGGGCATGCCAAAACAAGACATGTGGACCCAGGGGGAGAGAAGCCCGACAGAATGGTCAAGGTATGGGTTGTATAAGCAGACATGGGTTTCAATAAAGACTTCCATGGTTTTCTAATGGTATTTGAAATGTGATACCTCTCAATCTACTCTAATTGAGTCTAAATAAGCTACAGAGGAGAAAGCATGTCTACATTACATGAGTTTGCACACAATCTTGTTTTGAAGGATTATCAAAAACAAACTAGAATTTCAAAACTTTTATGAGGGTATAGAAAGAGCTGTTTGGCCTCAGATATAATACTTTCTCAAATCCTTAATTCAGCATTTAGGAAAAATGCGGGCATTTGAGTCTTCTGAAGATCAACATGTAGTGAGTAACAGAGATGCGAATATAATTTTTTCCCCGATGAGCAGACCAAAGAACATGCCTGTGAATTCTCTTTGCTGCTCATTATCTATACCTTTGGAGAAGAAAATATATGGGTTATATAAATTGATGCATTAAAAATTATACTCTCCTTAGGAATATTTTATTGAAGGATCTATATTCCAAATTTAGTCAATTAATACATCACATTTTTGCTCTGTAATACACATAACATTATACTTGTTTTAACACATTTGCATATTCCTTGGCTAAAATATGTCTCATGTTTTACACTTTTTGAATAAGCAAATGCCCAAATGCATTTCAACAATAATTATATTTTTTTCTTTTTTATTGAGGCAAAAAATATAACATAATTTACCATCTTAACCATTTTAGGTTTACAGTACAGTAGAGTCAATGTATGCACATTAGTGTGCAATAGATCTCTAGAACTTTTTTATCTTGCAAAATTGAAACTCTATATCCATTAAACATCGAATCCCCATTTCCCTCTCTCCATCCCCTGGCAATAAGCATTCCATGTTGTTTCTTAGAGTCTGACTACTTTAGATAACCTGTATAAGTGGAATCGTGTGGGTCCAGAAGGTGACTGTATTATTTCACTTTAGCCTAAAGTGGTCAAGGTTCATCAATTTTGTAGCATATGAAACGATTTCCTCCTTTATTAAAGCTGAACAATATTCCATTTTATCCACATACCACATTTTCTTTTTCCATTTATCTTTGGAGTGATAGGTCGCTTCTGCCTCTTGTTTATTGAGAATAATGTTGCAATAAACATGGATGTACAAATATTTCTTCAAAATCCTGTTTTCAGCTCTTTTGAATATATACCCAAACTGAGATTGCTGGCTCATAGGTAATTCTGTTTTTAATTTTTTGAAGAAATTCCATACTGTTTTCCATAATGGCTGTACCATTTTACATTTCCATCGACAACGCACAAGGGTTCCAATATTGCCACATCCACACCAACACTCATTATTATTATTATTTTTATATTAGCCATCCTAACAGATATAAGGTGATATCTCATTGTGGTTTTGATTTGCATTTTGCTAATGTTTAGTGATGTTGAGCATCTTTTCATATGCATTTTGGTCATTTGTGTATCTACATGGTAGAAATGTCTATTGATGTCTTTTACCCACATTTTAATTGGGTTATTTTTGTTGTTGTTGAGATGTAGGGGCTCTTTATATATTCTGAATATTCACCCCTTATCACATTTGTGGTTTTCAAACATTTTCTCCCATTACATAGATTGCCTTAATTTTGATTTTTACACTATTTTATACTTTATGAAAGATGAAAAGTTTTATTCTGAGCTTTTAAGTCTTGCTCAAAGAAATCACAATCTACTATCATTGGATAGTGCCACTTCTACACATACACACACGTGCACACAATTTCCCTCTCTTCTTTCTTTTCTCCCTCTCTCCATCTCGTGTTCTTTTTCCCAGTATTTCCTAATCCATATTGAATTATGATTTTAGTTTTCCACTTTTTCAAAAAGTTAGACTTAAGACACATGATGATGTTAATGAAAATATATTAACATTAAATTTAGGGAATAGTATGACACTACCCAATTTTCATTTGAGGCAAAAAGAAGTACCATGGAACACAATGAAGGCAATTTGAAGGCTCACACTGCATTATAAGATCATAAACTTTATGTATTTACCACATGGATTCAAGCAAATGGATGAAAAGGATTATTTGTGTTTATTCACAAAACAATACAGTGACTGGAACTAGAATTGTGGGACATTTTATGGTGATGGACCAGGCATACAATATTAAAATATGGTAGCTCACAAAAATTCCAGGATCTATAAGAATATCTAAAAAGTTATAATAGAAACAAATCCAAAGAACTATCTCAACCCAATAATAGCTATAATGATAACTTAATTTACTGTGAAATCACTATTAGGCATGGTTTACTTGCAATATATCACTTCATCTGCACCACAACGCAATATGATTGATAGTATTATTATTCTTATTTTGTAGGTGAAAATTCAAGTGCTAATGGAAGCTGTCCATCGTTACAAAGATGGAAGTGTTCAGATTTGAATTGAGGGAGTATGATAACAGATTCTATAAGCTTTACTACCTCACGATCTTCACTTCTCTTTTGCTTACCTACTTTAATGGGCTAAATATATTATTTCTTAGATAAATATACAAATACAAGTTGCTGTCAAAAATTCGAGATAAAGAGTATTTAAATAATTAAGATGCCATTGGAAATTAATGGTTTATGTCAATTTTGCAAATATTTAATAACTAAATTATTATTTATTTCCTTTCCAGTTATTTCCTTTTGACTTGAAAAATGGGTTTTATTTTTATTAGAAACCTAGTTTGGGATAATTTGTTTCCTCTTTTATTAAGCTGAACGGCCAGGTGTGCCAAATTGTGTTTCATGGGACCTAATTAAAATAGGTGAGAGTGCACGTATGAGTCATCAGGTGTTCTTAATAAAATGGAAATCAAATGAGACTAATTAGAGAAAGTGATAGCCTTCTTTAGATTCACTAGAGACTGCAAAATAGTAATACTGTGATTAACTTCCCTGGATATTCAAGAAAAGATAAAACTTGGAGGTCATTTTAGTGACTAATATGTTCCGAATATAGGAGTAAGCAAATTCTAAAGTCTTCACTTACCTCTGCTACTCACAACCTGTGTGAGACCTCAGAGGAGTTACATTTGGCGACTTTTCTCTTTTACAAAGCAAAGGATTTAGATGGAAACATGTTTGTAGCCAAAGATGAAGGGTTAATGGGCAGATTTTGCAGTAAAGTGCACAGTGTGCATGCGTACAAACACACACACACACACACACACACACACACACACACACACACACTTCTTATGTCACCCAAATGCTTCCTTCATTTATTCAATGATACTTGAAATCCCATATACCTATAATACTGATAAACTTAAAAATGAACATAATCTTGGAAGAAAAGATACTGATGTTAAGTTTCTTCCTTCCTTCCTCCTTTCTTTCCTTGCTCCCTTTTCTCTTTCTAAACAGAATGTAAACTCTATGAGGTGAGGGATGGGTAGGATATCACTTTTCATCATATTCCCAGCAGTTCTCAGAGAGTCTTGCTTACTAGGTGTTGGTGAATGAGTGTGAGAATTAACAGTGGATGCTGACTGTACAAAGTGTACCTGTCACACTAATGGATCCTGCATAGAATTATGCAGGACATATCTGGAAGCTGTAACTGAGACATATCTGGTCCCTGTTCTCATGTGGTATAATGAGGGATACAAATATGAAATACATAATTAGTAGGCGAAGGTCACAAAAGAGTCAATAAAACAGATATTTGTATTCACTCTCTTCCATTACTATTTATACCAGTGATTGTCATTCCTGGTGCATATTAGAAAGTGCGAGGAGTTTATAAGAAAAATACCAAAGAAACACACACAGGCAAAGTTAGGCTCACTGGAAATGAGCCCAGGGCATTTTTTTTTTTTAATATTCAGATCATTCTAATATATAGTTAGGGTTAATATCTTCTGATTTACAAACTGATGATAATCTAGTCTGGATGTGGGTGCAGACATTTCTGCTGTACTGCAAACTCTGATAGCCTATTACCTGCTGGATTTCCTACTCAAGTGATCCTCAATATAAAATTTTAATGAATCAACATGCAATTTAGCAAATAATGCTACTGTCTACCTAGTCTTTGAAGGTATAAGGAAGTATCTCTGACTTTACTCTGTCTACATTGACTTGCAAAATAAATCTGTAATTCCGCTATCTTTTTTCGTTTTTAAAGTCATTTTTCTCCCTCTAAACAGCAATAATGAGACTTCATAATTTATGATCTGGTGACTGTATTGTTATCCTAAATATTTCTCTTCTCCTTTCTATAATTTATTCTACCTGATGCTCCCAGAGCAAAATTATCTTTCTACAACACACATCATCTTATCCTCTGTTTTATACAAATAGTGAATAAAGAAAAAACAAAAAAAATTTCCTTCTCAATAGTCCATTGTAAAAATTTTAGATTCCTTAAGGCTGAAAACACAAAAGCAAACATAATTAGAACCTAATCCTTGCTTTCCATCTTTTCCTTCTCTGTCCATCTTCTCTGCCTATCTTTACCCTGTAAGTGATTTCTTTTAATCATACCATTTTGAAATTTATTTTTAATTAACATGTAAACATTTTACATATTTATGGTGTATAACACGATGTTTTAGTATATGCATATATTGTTTAAGGGCTAACTCAAGGTATTTAACATACACATTATCACATAATTATCCTTTTGTGTGTGTGGTGAAAACACTTAAAATCTACTCTTAGCAATTTTCGAGTATATGACATATTGTTATTAACTATAGTCACCACAATGCACAATAGATCTCTTGAACTTATTCCTCCTGTCTAACTAAAACTTTGTGTCATTTGACCAAAATCTCCCCAATTCTCTCCCTCCCCCAGTCTCTGATAACCACCATTTTACTCTTTGTTTCTGTGAGTTCTACTTGTTTGGATTCCATATATAAGTGAGACTATGCAGCATTTGTCCTTCTATGCCTATGTCTGGCTTATTTCACTTAAAACAGTGTCCTCCGGGTCCACCCCTGTTATCACAACTGACAAAATTTCTTTCTTTTTTAAGGCTGAATATATTCCATTATGTATATATGACCACATTTTCTTTATCCATTCATCCGTCAATTGACACTTAGGTTGATTCCATGCCTTGGCCATTGTGAATAGTGCTAAAATAAACGTGGGAGTGCAGATATCTCTTCAACATATTGGTTTTATTTCCTTTGGATGTATACCCAGTAGGGGCATTGCTGGACCATATGTTAGTTATACTCTTAATTAATCGAGGAGCTTCAATATTGTTTTCCAGAATGAGAACGACTGCACTAATTTACATTTCCACCAAGAGTGTACAAGGGTTCCCTTTTCTTTACATCCTCACCAACATGTCTGGTTTATAAATCTCCCATAAGCTACGCATGCCATGCTTCCGCTGATCTCAAACTCTGTCTCCCCTATATCACTGAAACTTTCCACCACCTAGCCAGGAGCATGTCTATATTTTTCAAGGAATGTAAATTCATTTATGAACCCCTACCTGCATCTCTCTGCTTCTTAGATATTGTTGAAGCATGCCACTGGTTTTAACAGAGGTAGTAAGTCAGTCCCAGACCTTCCAATCCTGATTATATGACCAAAATGAGCTTACATTAAGAAACGAATTTCATTTAAAGCTTACGATTTTCTCCTTTTTTTCTAAAATCACCAGGAGATTGTTTGAATCATTGATTTCTTACAAGTGAATATTGGAAAAGTTGTGGATATGGAGCATGGCTGCTTCTTATAAACCAAAATTCTGGAACTGATTGGTGTAAGCCTGTCTTTGTATTTCAGCATGATACACATAGCTTACAAACAGTTAACTATGTCATAAAATATCAGAATTCTTTTTAATGTATGTTCAATGTGATCTGTGGAAAAAAAAAGCTCAGAGGTGTATAAATATCAATGGAACTGTTCTTATGAAAGATTATTGCCCCACAAATATTTATTACCACTCTGTCTTTTTAACATACAATTCTTTAATACTTTTCCAATAATGGTAATTGAAGAATATATACTGTATAATAACTATAGACAATTTAATGCTGTAGCTAGAACTGGAACTTTTTTGGTACCTGATTTATAATTTAAGGAGCCACTGAAACTTTCAATAACCAGGAAGTCCACACATCATAAGCAACAGTAACTGTGAAAAGTCTGGGCATAAGTGGGAGGATGCAGTATCCTCACATAATAAAGCAGATTATTAAATTTCCTAAAATAAGTAATCCCAAAGGAATGGTCATATATCGCTAACTTCATGAGTCACCCTGAAGATTCACTTCTATTTAGAGCGTGAATCTCCTGGATTAGAAGATTTGCATTTAAATGGTCTTTTCCCCCTTGGAGCTACAGGTTCCTGCATAGGATAATGCTACTTTTTCTTTGTGCAGCACATCCATAAAGGGCCCTAATAAATCCCACCATTGTGATGATCCTAGAGTTTGTCAAAAGACTTTTAAGCTGTTCTATTTGAAATAGGGCTTTCTGTATTTCCTCTTGGGAGTTTTAAAATATATTTAGGATAATTAGCAATTTCCCTGCAGGCTGTCTTTATACATTTAAGAAAAATGCCATCCATGGTCTTAGTAAATTAAACAAAAACAGGCATTTGAAAACCTGTTAGGTAGACAGCAAGGGACGTCTGGCCCTTCCTGGGGACAAAGCTGGGCGTCTTGAGCAATTGCTACGTCTCCGGGAGGAGGGAACGCCCTATGAATCTGCCAGTCAGCCCTTAGTGTGTCAACTATAAAAGAATGCAAAAGATTCTCTAGCTGACAGGCCAAGCAGCACAGGTACAATGGGGTCTAGAAGGTGACCTAGGACAACCTAAGGCTAATTATCATGTCATTAGCTTAAATCTATATTACAGTTCACCCCCACCCCCTAGTGGGCTTTCAAAGAGGCTGTGGGATGATCCACGTGCACAGTAAGATGCAGGTTATATAACTCCCAACTGTCCATCAAAGTGGCTCCATGGCGATGTTTGAACCACTAGGAGGGCCCAATCCAGATACAATAAAACAAGACCTGACCATGACCAAGGCCTTTTTGTTACAACAAGGGGTCTATTTGCTGTCTGTGGTGAATGTATTTTGCTCTTGCTCTATAATCCTATCTTTCTCTCCTCAATAAACCTTGTTTTGTGCTTACCTTACTTTCGTTGTGACTGGTCATTCTACGGCCAAGAGCACACCAAGAACCAACATTTCAGACTGCTGACCTGACATAACCACTAACTTCAGTAGCCAAAAAGGCAATAGTTTAACATTTATAAATGTTCTCTTCCTAATATTGTATGCGTGTTAGGACAGTCTTTGAGAAATTAAATAAATGAGGAACTACAGGGAATATAACCTGGAATTCTCAGTTACACCATGCAATCAGTCCCCACTGGAACTTGAAATTATCTCTCAGGTAATCTAGTATAATATCTTAATTTTAAAAATGATTTGTCCACTGGAAAAAGGGAGAATCATAGCTAGAAAAATTTAAGGATATAGCACCCTTTATAACATGTTGCAGATAGTTTATCAGTATCAAATGTTTTCAAGAACTGAGACTTAATTCAATATGCTGTCCATTACACCAGCAGGCATATGTAATGGAAATGCCTATATGAGATGGTTAAGAGAGAGAGGTGGAAGAAGAACTTTGCATACAAAGTCCATTTCCATAGTGTGTGTGTGTGTGTGTGTGTGTGTGTGTGTGTGTGTACTATAAAACACTTCCCAAAAACAAAAAACAGACTTGAGCAAATGGAAAGACATACCCCCTGCTCTTAGTTGGGATGTCTTAAAATAACATAATTAAAATTTCCTTTAATGTAGTTCAATTTATCAATTTTTCTTCATTTCAATAAAAATACAAACATGATTTTTTTTTTCCTTAGGGCAGGTAAGTTGACACTAAATACCACTTAGAAAAAATAAACATTGAAAAATTTCTAGGAAAACCCTGCATAGAAAGAAAAATAAGGAGAGTATCCTATCATGGAGTAAATATGCCTCATAACACCTTTGAAACACACTATTTTTTTTAAATACAGTATTGTCACATCAATAGACAGAACAGTTAAAGAAGTCTGAAAGAATACACAACTGTCCATAAACTGTAGTATAGTTAAATATTTCAAAGCACTGATGCACACAGTTCAACTTTTTAAAATAGATGGTACTGGGGAAATTAGATAGCAATTAGAAAAATGATTAAATTTGCTCTATTCCTGAAACCACACATAAGAATAAACTGTAAAGGAATGAGAGACAGGAAAAGGAGGAGGAAGGGGAAAGTGTGAAGAGACGAGGATGACATTGCTTATTAAACTGGGGAGAAATAAAGAGAATGAAAACCACAAACTATCCCTAATGTGTAAAGAATGTTTACATTTATAGAAAAAAGGGCCAATGACACAAACAAATCTTAAATAAAGATATGCAAATGTGCATTGATAAATGAACAAGTGATAAGACATCATATATAATAAGAGAAATGCAATAAATATAAAATCACATATAATAAGCGAAATGCAATTCAAATCTCAATGTCATTTATAATAAAATGACATTGAGATATTTCATCTCATTCATAAGATTGTCCAAACTCCAAAAGCTTGACAATGCACTGTCTTGTCTAGGCTACGGAGAAACCTGCACTATCTTCCAATGCAATTTCCATGCAAGATGGTAAAACAGTTATGTGCAGAATTTGTCAATATAAAACAAAGCTATATAAGCATTTATTCTTTGTCCAAGCAATCTAACTTCTAAGAATTTATTCCAAAGATACTCTTCCAGCAATACAAAAATAAAAATGTGTAAGGTTATGCTCTACAGCATTATATGTAAATGCAACATATTGAAAATAACCTGAATGCCCAAACATAAAAAATTTGTTGAACAAATTACTTTTATACATTTTGTATTATACGTCATGTAGTAGTACAGTGCTGCTTTAAAAATAATAAGAATGCCTATCTACCAATATGAAGAGATTTCCAAAATACGTTGTTAAATTAAGAAGACAAAATGCTCAAAAGTACATACTGTTTGCTGCCTTTTGTTTATAAAAAAGGGAGAAAAAATAAGTAAAAAAAGATGAGAAAAAATTCCTTAATCTACAGGAAAAAAAAGAATTAAAAAGAAACTTTAACTTTTTCTAGTATGCTTATTTTTATAGTGTTGTGGGCATAGAAATTCTGAAACTTCTTCAAATGTGCCATACAATTGAGCTAATGAGTAAAATCATTGTTGTTCTTGAAAGCTGAGAAAGTATTTGTGTCTACAAATGTATAGAATCATGATTATGTGTTTTTGTGTGCGAATTTATATTATGTATGTATGTACCATATGTATCCATGAACTTATTTTTTCTATTCACCCAAAGAGCCTAGAAACAACATCAATTCTAGCAGTAATGAGCATACATAGTATTTAGAGCTTGGCTTCTAAGAACCCCTCATTAACAAAAGGAACCGGGATTCCTGGAGATATAGCAGATTCTAGATGTAGGACGATGAAAGTGCAAAATGATCCTGGGACATCTAGTTATACCAGAAGGAGGAAAGTGAACCCAGAAATGACAGGAACATGACAAAAAGGCACAAGAGCCACTTTGAAAGGGCTTCCATAGCCAAATCTGGATAATTTCATTATCAAAATATATAAAGAAATGATGGATTATAAGCTTTGAAATAAATTGGGAGTGTGTGATCTCACTTTGGAAATAAATATATCTAAAAATAAATAGATAAATATGTACATAAAAAAGAAATCAAGAGAGAACACATCCTTACAGTGTCATGTCAACTCTTAAAGGTGATGTGAGAGGTAGAGGTAGAAAATCACCATTTTGCAATTTTCATGGTTAAAATTGTTCTTGGTAATTGTCATGAAGAGTGAGGGTTGAGGATGGCAATGCTACCTCATCTCAAAAAGTCCTACCCAGAAATTGCTTATTACGTGGAAAGGCAAATATTGCTGTATGCAATAGAAAAGGATGACAATGACTTGAGGATCACAAAAAGATGTCACCTTGAGGGACAGTCAGATACCACATACCTCTGGATGTGTGTGATACAGGAGAAAGAATTCTGCCTCATTTGTACTATAAGCTGGCAAGGGATATACAACTTGAATTTAATTCATAGAAGCACTAGACAACCCCAAAACTGAGGAACCATCTATGGGATAATTGGCCTCTGTTATTCAAAGTATCAGTGTCATGAAAGATGAAATAATGCTGAAGTCAGTTCCAAATTTAAACTTTAAAGAGACTACACAACTAAATACAAAGCATGGCCCTAAAGTACATGCTGTATCCGAGTGGAAATGCTACTATAAAACATTATTGGAACAATGCATATCTAACTAAAAAGTGGAAAGTATATAGGCTATTGTACCAAGATTGGGAATGAAGTAGTACGTCTTTTACACCATCTGGACCTAATGCAATATGTGCAGTTGACTTAATAGATAATATTCACACTACGGAGAAACACGCAGACACAACTGTTAAATGCCTGCCTTCCAGCAACCACGCTAGGCACTTTACATCTATTACTCCAGGTAATCTTTATAATTGTGTTAAGATATAGATATTAAGGGGAAATCATTGCTCACACAAAAAAATGAATTATCCAAGTACCTAAGATTCTTTCAAACTATGTTGCTTTAGATATTTAAAGGAATTTTTGATTTCTAGATTTAAACTGATGACTCCTTTTCTCCTAAAAACATGTTAAAACCTGATGTTTTCATGTGATATTGGAAAATTGTTTTAGTAAGTTGATCAGTAGTTTTATATTTGGCTCATTTGAAACTACTTTTGTTATGTTTTTTATCATTGTTGAAATTTATGGCACTGTGCAAAGAAAAATAAATTGTTCCATATATATGTACACTTACATAATAGGAATTCTCTTGGACTCTTAATATGAGCTGTAAGGATGAGAAACTCAACATATGTATAACTTTGTAGAACAAAATTTTTTTAAAACTTTGTCTACAAGAAAAAGAGACAAAGTCAATTCTTGATATCGTTTACAATACTGATAGACATCTATGTAATGTGTATTTTAAATATGAATGGAGTATATACTTTTATTTGAATTGAAAAGTGACCCCCTGCTATATTTTAAAAATTGAATGGATTATAGTGTTCTTTATGTACAGAGATATTTCAAAACAGGTTTAATTTCCAATAGAATATCTAATTTGAAAGAAATAACATAATTCCAGTTTAGAGAGTTTAACTCATTTCTTTTTAAAGTTATAGACTCACTTCTTTTGACTTTGCTGTCAACCTCTAGGTGAAATGTTCCAAAAGTTTGCAGAGTGATTTTCCTATTAAAATGCAAATCAGTTTTCCTTAGTGACAAATATTAAATTAAAACCTCATATAAAGTAGAGACATGCCTTAATGGCTACAAATTTAAATCCAATCCTATGTTAAGATCTGAGTTATAGGGTTCTATCATGAGTAAAGTTTGTAAAAGCGGTTTATCACACTCTTTCATGCTTGATAATGTGATGTTAACTGTTTAGAGAAGTATTTCTAATGAGGAACAAATTTTAATTGTTAACAATAAACTGTGCATAAATTGCTATTTGAATTAATTGTTTAATTTTATATATATATATATATATTTTTTTTTTTTTTTTTGAGACAGAGTCTCACTCTGTTGCCCAGGCTAGAGTGTCATGGCGTCAGCCAAGCTCACAGCAACCTCAAACTCCTGGGCTCAAGCGATCCTCCTGCCTCAGCCTCCTGAGTAGCTGGAATTAGAGGCATGTGCCACCATGCCCGGTTAATTTTATATATATATATTTTTAGTTGTCCAGCTAATTTCTTTCTATTTTTTTAGTAGAGACGAGGTCTCACTTTTGCTCAGGCTAGTCTTGAACTCCTAAGCTCAAATGATCCGCCTGTCTCAGCCTCCCAGAGTGCTAGGATTACAGGCATGAGCCACCACACCCAGCCTTTAATTTTATTTTTAAATTATATATATTTGCTTATAATTTGACAAAGAATGTCAAAAGAATTTGGCACTGTAATCTCATATTTCTATGATGAAAAGGAATTTTATTATTTATGTTAATCATTTATTATGATATCTCATTCCCGTGTACTATTGACATATTTTATAATATTCTTTAAAATCTCGATAGATGTAATATGACATTCTGGATTGGATCATGGAACAGAAAAGGACACTGGTAGAAAATTGGTTACATCCAAAGAAAGTCTAGAGTTTAGCTAATAATAATACGTCAATGTTTTATTAGCCAGGACTCTTGTGATTGTAAATTTCTGAGACTCAGGTCAGTGTACTAGGAAAATGGAGCAATTATAAGTTTCTATCAATGAGAAAACCAGATATAGTATGTCACAAACTTCCCTTCTCTCTCTTTCTCTCTCTCTCTCCTCTTCATACGTCTTTTTTGCTCTAAGTTTCACACTCCAAAAGAAATTCTCTTCATTTCACTAAGACGGCCAGTGTCAACCCCAACTTCAATATTTATCTGTTTAACATTCCCAGGGGAGGGATATTTCTCACCACTCCAATATCTATGTATTAAAACTGCTAAAGTAGTAAAACTTGTTTTAGTTACTTGCATACCAGGAAGTTATTTCTAGTACTGTTCATTCTGGCCAACCAAACTCATGTGATCAAACTACAACCAAGTAAAATACAGAAAAAGAATGTTTTAATTATTATTGTTATTATTATTATAGAATATTATGGGGGTACAAACATTTTAGTTACAAATAATGCCTTTGCCTCGCCCAAGCCAGGGCTAGAAGCGTGCCCTTCCCCCATACAGTGCACTCCATCTTCATTAGTTGTGAGTTTAACCTGCCCCACCCTCCCCAACTTGACTGGCACCCAGTGAATATTACTGCCATGTGAGCACCTTAGTGTTGATCAGCTAGTACCAATTTGATGGTGAGTACATGTGGTGCTTGTTTTTCCATTCTTGTTATACATCACTTCAAAGGATGGGCTCAAGCTCTATCCAAGATAATATAAGGGGTGCTAGATCACCATCGCTTTTTGTAGTTGAGTAGTATTCCACAGTATACATATACTACATTTTATTAATCCATTCACGTACTGATGGGCACTTGGGTTGTTTCCACATCTTTGCAATTGTGAATTGTACTGCATAAACATTTGAATGCAGATGTCTTTTTTATAGAATGTGTTTTTTTCCTTTGGGTAGATGCCTAGAGGTGGGATTGCTGAATCAAATGATATTTCCAATTTTAGCTCTTTGAGTTATCTCCAAATTATTTTCCACAGGAGTTGTACTAATTTGTAGTCCCACCAGCAGTGTGAGAGTGTTCCTATCTCTCCACATTCATGCCAGCATTTGTTGTTTTGGGACTTTTTGATAAGGACCATTTTCACTGGAGTTAGGTGGTATCTAATTATGGTTTTAATTTGCACTTACCTGATGATTAGAAATGTTGAGCACTTTTTTATATGTTTGTTGGCCATTATTCTGTCTTCTTTTGAAAAGTTTCTGTTCATGTCCTTTGCACATTTATTGATGGGTTGTTTGAATTTTTTCTTGTTGATTTTCTTAAGTTCTGTATAGATTCTTGTTATTAGCCCTTTACCGGATGTGTAGAAAGCAAATATTTTCTCCCATTCTGTAAGTTGCCTATTCACTCTAATGGTAGTTTCCTTGCCTGTGCAGAAGCTTTTTAATTTGATCAGGTCCTATTTATTTATTTTTTTTGCTGCCATGATTGCTTTGGGGTTCTTCTTCATAAATTGTTTGTCTGGGCTGATCTCTATAAAAGTTTTCGCAACATTTTCTTCTAGAATTCTTAAGGTTTCATGCCTTGGGTTTAAGTCTGTTATCCATTTTGAGTTGATTTTTGTGAGAGGTGATACCTGGGGATCCAATTTCAATCTTCTGTATGTAGTTATCCAGTTTTCCCAGCACCATTTATTGAATAGAGATTCTTTTCTCCAATGTACACTTTTGTCTGTTTTGTCAAAGATTAGATGGCAATTAAAATTATTAAGGCTATATACGATAAACCCACAGCCAATATCATACTGAATGTGGAAAAATTGAAAGCATTCCCACTTAGAATGGAAACCAGATAAGGTTGCCCACTATCTCCACTTCTATTCGACATGGTGCTGGAAGTCCTTGCCAAAGTAATCACACAAGAAAGGGGGATTAAGGGCATCCAAATGGGAACAGAAGAGATCAAACTCTCACTCTTTGCTAAAGATACGCTATTATACCTAGAAAACCCCAAGGATTCAACCAAGAGACTCCTGGAATCGATAAATGAATTCAGTGACATCTCGGGATACAAAATTAAGACACACAAAACAGTGGCATTCGTATTAACAGTTAAGCTGAAAATCAAATCAAAGACGCAGCACAATAGCTTCAAAGAAAATTAAATATCTAGGAATATATTTAACAAAGGAGGTGAGAGACATATATAGGGAGAACTTACAAAACACTGACAAAAGAAATTGTAGACAATGTAAACAGATGGAAAAATCGACCATGCTCATGGATTTACAGAATCAATATTGTTAAAATGTCCTTACTACCTAAAGTGATCTACAGAATTAATGCAATCCCTATCACAGTACTATCATCATTGTTTACATATCTAGAAAAACTAATTCTATGTTTCATATGGAACCAGAGAAGACCCCCATATAGCAAAAGCAATCTTAAGCAAAAAGAACCAATTGGGAGGCATCAGTCTACCAGACTTCAAGCTTTACCACAAGGCTATAGTAACCAAAATAGCATGGTACTGGCACAGGAATAGAGATATAGACCAATGCAACAGGACTGAGAACCGAGACATAAAATCATCCTCATATTGTCATCTAATCTTAAGTTCTTCTTAGCTTCTCACACTGGAAAGTAATATGATGGACATAGAGTTTAATGGATGAATTTGGCCTCAAAAGATCACTGTTTTGAAAATGTTTGTGTTTTAATAGAGGATTAGGAAATACTGAACCACAAATAGGCATGTGGCATTGAACAAAGCCATTATGAAAGATATTTTGGGTGCCAGTAGTCCAGTATTCCCTTCTGGTGCCCATAGGTCACATTATTTTGGAAGTTGCCATCTTTGCTATTTCTATTTAAATGTATCTACATTCTCCAAAGAGCACAATGTCAACTCTTATGGACTTTGATGGGAATAAAAACTCAAAAGGGAAATAATCTTTTTCCTAAAAGGAATGTTTCTCTTGTCTTTTGATCTTTTTCTACATTCTTTCTCAAACACAAAAAATAAAAACAAACAAAAAATCTATACTCACAAAGCAACCAATTATCGCAAAAATATCTTAAATAACTTACGCCCTAACATTACAATATGGTGAAAATTACGGTCAAATGTAGAATAATATCTGGGCCAGCTTTCATCATAGCACTAATATGAAGCCTATTTCTAGAGAATAAAGGAAGTTGCAATTTAGTATGTGAAAGGCTAGGTAGAATTACATGGGCTCTGTCATATTTGCACATTTAAATATAATGAGAAATTAAGTAACTCAAGCTGTGCACTGTCATCTCCAGGAGACCATCATATGAAGGAATGAAGATGTTCAAAGGAAAATCTTTAGGCTCATGCCAGAAGATGTTTCCAGCTGTATAAATGCCTAACTCAGCTTCTAGTACTTAGAAATTAACCAGCTCATTGAAAATTCAAGCCCCAGCCAGAAACTACAGCTGGACTCAGATGTTGAAATTAGTCTCACCTGCTGATCAAACTATGACACAGCCACAGCAATAGGCCTGGCTTCTCACTTAATTCTCAGTAAGCCCTTCCTTCCCCTCTGCAGTGGTGTGGCATTTAAAATGTAACTTCTTTATGTACACGGTAAACTGTTCCTTTTTAGGGCAGATGGAAATAAGAAATCTATCTATTTCAGTCTATAAAATTATATTTAGATCATTAGATAATGAGTGTCCTAGTAAAGTCCACAGAGGACAGCCAGGTTAGTTGGAATAACAATTGACAAGTAAGGAATGACAGACAGGTAGTAGATGGTAAGAGTTGCAGAACAATTTGGGGAGAAGGACTTTATTTTCAAATGCCTCTAGTAACAATGCTAATAATAATATAGCAGTAAGGAGTTGACATTAATAAATGGGTAAAAAATAATTTTAAATTAGCATATTTCTCATTTAGAAGCAATGTTTGTATAACAATGGCTCCGACCCATTACCTAGAGGAAACTGCATTAACAGTTAGTTGTGTATCTTTTCAGAAGCTTTTAATGAATATACAAGCACGTATAATCATATTTTTTACATAAAGAAGGCATGAAATTTACATCATGAATATCTTTCCATATCAGGTCACATGGAATTTTTTCATTCTTTTTTAACAATTGAAGAATATTGTAGGAAATACTTTAATTTACTCAACTAGTCTCCTAATAATGGAAATTTAGGTTGCTTACAATTTCCAGTCTTTCACAAAGCCTGCAGCAACAAATATTATTGCTTATATGGCATTTTGTATAAGTGTGAGTATATATGTAAGATAAATTCCTAGAATGTAAAATTTCCAGATTAAAGTAAAGCACATTTAAAATTTTGATAGATATTGCCAAATTTCCACGCAAAGGATAAATTCCTAGGAGTAGAATTGCTTGGTTGAGTGATATATGCATTTCATCTTTCAGTAATGTTGTACCAATTTATATTCCTGGGCAATATGACAAACTAGATAATATAAAAATCCTCCCAAAAAAGACATCTAAAATATTAAACAATATATAACAAATATCTTATATGTAGAGCTAGGCTACCAAAAATGTGAGGCAAATTCTCAGGGATCAAAAATGAAGAAGAAGCTGAAAACCAAGGGAGGAATCAGACATTGAAGCCACAGATTCCCAGGGGCACTTGGCGATTCCAGGTAACCAATATGTTTGGTGATTAACAGCCACATGAAGACAAGACCTTGGGCCCAGCAAGGTGGAGAGCGGAATCAAGACTCTCACATGAAACTGGAATCCTCAAGCACTATATCTGCCATGAAAAGAAAGGCTAGAAAAAATAACCACCACATGGAGATAATAAAGCAAATTGTCCTATTAATGAATGTCTCATTTATGGATTAATGGGTTATCACAGGAGTGGAACTGGTGGCTTTATGAGAAGAAGAAGAGAGACCTGAGCTAGCACACTCAGATCCCTGGCCAAATGATGCCCTGCACCACATTAGGGCACTGCAGAGGATCCTCACCAGCAAGAAGACCCTCACCAGTTGTGGCCTTCTGACCTTGGACTTCTCAGCCTCCGTAACTATAATAAATAAAGTCATATTCTTTATAAATTACCCAGTTTTAGGTATTCTGTTATGAGCAACAGAAAATGGACTAAGATAATTCCTATAGATATAAGGTTTGATTGAACATAAACTCAAAATCCAAAATTGCATCTTACAGGAAGAAACACATTTCTGTGCATCAATGCAAGCAGAAAAAACAGCAGTATTAGACCCCTGGGATCTTCAGATAATTGAGCAGTCAGAGAGCATAAAATGGGTTTTATATTTTTAAAAGGTTTAAGGAAACAGTTTCAGGAGTAAGATATAACTGATAACACACACATAAACAAGACCTAACATATTTTAAAAATAATGTAGAACTTATAAAAATAAAAAATGTGATAGTCAAATTTTAAAATGCAATAGAAGAGTTAAACAAGCAGATTCGATTCAGCTGTAAAAAGAATTAGCAAACTGGAAAGATCTGAGGACAGTACCCAAAATATAGCATAAAGTTATAAGGATGGAAAATATGAATGACATTGTATATGTGAATATGAGAAGGACACACGTACATTGTACTGGCATTCTAGATGGAGAAAAGAGAATGGGGGAATATGGGAAACATTTAAAGAGATAATTGGTGAGAATTTTCCAGAATAGATAAAAGACATGAATCCTTAGATTCAGGAAGCACAATAAATCTCAAATTTCCTCACTGCATTTTAACATATGTAATATGTTTTAAATAAAATATAACTATGTATCCAAAACAATTAGTGAGAACAGTGGCACTGTTTTACAATTCCTGTAAATATTTTTAACAACTGGTTTAATAGACTATAGCTGTATTCTCAGGTCTGCTTCTGCATTCAATCCGTTCCAGTATCATGCCATGGAAGCCTCTGGAAAACTCCAATTTGTGACAAAATGAGAATGAAAAAGACAAATTATGTCTTAGTATTATTGTAAATATAGTTTTGACCTTGTGGAACTCCTGAAAAATTCTCCAGGTTCCTCAAGATTCCTTAGACCACACTTGGAGGACCACAAATTTAGTGGTAAGTTTCCTATTACGGGCCAAGGTTGGTGGACTGAGTGTTACAAACAGATATTCTATACACATACACACACATTATGCTCTACATGAATCATAATTTTTCAGGGAACTAGAATACAATAAATTACACTTGAATTTAAAGCAAGACTCAAGGGATTAATTTCATTTCTCTTCTGTGATTGAGAGGGTACTTCAGGGCCCAGAATCTTTGTGAACATCAAGTACATTATATTGGTACATGCAGAAGTCTTAAGTCATACCAGATATTTTTGGTTGATAGATGGTAGGTAAACTACTTGTTACCAGAGTATGATTGAGATATATATGTCAAAGATGAATGTGATTTTCTAGTACATGATTGCAAAACTACCCCAGAAATGGAAAACAAAAATCATCTACCAGGAGACTAACATACTGAGTTTTATTTTCTGGTTTGCATTTATTTTCTGGTTTTAGAACTCACATGTTTCAGAATCACAAGGAAATTGATGCAACAATTGATATAGAAACATTAACTCTGGAGACCAATTGAAGAGAATTATTAATATAAGATTTATTAAAATTCCCTGGGAAAAGTCTCATTTATATATTAATAACTTGAGTTAAATTTTGTCATTAAATTTTATTTAACTGAAATTTTATTTCTGTATCTGATGTTTCTCATTTTCAATTTTATGTCACTAAAGAGATGGCCCCCATCTGTATCTGTTAAGAGATCACATTCTGGTACTCTATTGATCTCATTCACATTGAATAAATACGACCCACATGTTTTCCCTATCTTACTCATCTTGTTATATAAAATGTAGGATGCAAGGCATTATTTCAGTAGTACCTAGAAGGACAGTTATGATAAACCGTTAGATCTCAGGCATCTATTTAATATATCTCAATTTCAATTAAAAAGACACATATTATCTCTAAATACTTATGTGAATGCACAAAGCTTAACCCCAATTGATTTCTGCTGAAACGTAAATAGTAGATGATTAGCTGACTAATTTTTAACATGAGACACCCTGTGACATGCAAAATGACATTACAAAAAGAATATGAGATTAAAAGAATGATTTATTTGTTCCAGTAGAATTTCATTTATTACACAAACGAATATTGAGTATCTCCTTGGTACTGGGTACTTTGCTCTGGGTTACAAAAATAAATGAGAAAAAAAATTCCTCGCCTTCATGGCCCAGTAGAGGAAATAAACCTGTAAAGAAAAATTGATATAGAGTATGATAAGGCTTATAATAAAGATAGATACAAGGTGTATTTATGGCACTAAGGGAGTGATGCATTTTGCTTATGGAATTGAAAAAGGCTTTGAGCTGGTCTTGAGGAATAAGGTGGAGTTTTCTAGGCTTTCAAGGAGGGCAAGAGTATTCTAGGTAGAAAGAACTGCATGTGCAAAGCTCTGACATGTCCAGGCATGGCAAGTAGCTCAGTCTGGCAAGGCTGGAGTGAAGGGTAAAGATGATGCAGAACTGATGTTTAAGAGTGGGTAGAAATCAGTTTGTCAAGGGTCTGTATCCCATACTAGGAAACTTGAATTTTATCACATAGGTCTCTGGTTTTCCAGATATGCCCGAGAGTACCCGGGGATTCACAGAGGTACCCGGGATGTTGGTGGGGTGTGATCAGAGCAAGCAGACAGGACCGTACTCCTACTCCTGCTTCAGTAGGAGCTGCTCAGTTTTACACATGTGCATGCTTTAAGTTGGACTTTGCTGTAAGATTTCATTTTACTCAACAATTGTCTTTTGAGCATATACTAGATACCAGGCATTGTGCTATCATACACAAGTCATAGCCTGTGCAGAACTTATCTCCTAGTGCAGAAAATATTCCTTTTTTAAAAAGTTAGAAATCCATAGCTAAAGATGATGGGGAACCATTGTAGAGTGGTAAGCAAGAGAGTGATATGAACAGATTTGCTTCTTAGAAATCTCACTCTGTTTGCAGTTTGGACTATAGTTTTAGAGAGCAGAGAGGCTGGGCAGAAAATGAAAGTATAAAACCAGTAGGACTTGAAGTGCATTGAATGTGGGGATGAAGAGGGATGAGGAAGAACCTCTGGGGTTTTCAATAATTAGGGAGATAGTGGAAGAGGAAGAGGCAGTGATGGAGGCTTAGAAGAGGGGGAGAGGAATATGGGGCAAATAGAGAACTTCAGTGACTTCAGCAGCATCAGTTTCAGTGGAAGCCAGATTGCAGTGGGCTGAGAAGTGAGTAAGTGGCAAGGAAGTGGGGAGATGGTGAGAATAGACATCTTCAGGGGAATGGCTGTGAAGGCAGAAGGAGAGAGAGCATGATTGCTGGAGAAAATGCTGGAGTGGGAGGTATGAGTTTATCAATATGTGCAGGAGAAGGATTCAGAAGGATGAGAAATCGAAGATAATGGTGTGTCAGTGAGTGTGTGTGTGTGCGTGTGTGTGTGTGTGTGTGTGTATAATTGCTAAAGGAGGTCCCTGAGGAGGTGACAAGGAGCTAGTCTCCAGCATAGGTCTTTATTGAGAAACTATAAATATACAAGAATTTAACAGGAATGTATTTAGCACATATGTGTACATATATGCACATATCCACATATTTAGGATATTTGGGGGGACAAATTTATTGAGAAAAGTTTGAAAATTAATTTCAGTTTTATTAGGGTATTATAGGATTTGAGGTATCAAGGAACTGTGGAATCTAAATCATATCTTTTTAATTTTTAAATTTCCCTATTTAGGACATTGGAATTTCTGCATAGCAAAACTGCTTTTTTTTGAGCCTGACTAATACTTTAATAATTTGTTCTGGAATACTCAGAAAATGCATATGTTTTTGTCATTGGAGACTCCTTAAGAAACTCCTTCCTCTTTCACCTTTTTTGTTCCTTTATCCTTGTTGGCTTTAAGTTTTCCATGGGTCCCCAAGTTCTGAATTTTCCATGGGTATAAAAATGTACTTTGCAACATTCAGTGGTGATTTTTCATTTTCCAACTAGGATCCACTTCTTAGAGGAAATATCATTTTCTATTCTACAGCTGGATTCTATCAGAGATGTTGGTGACCCTCTGAGACAAACCAGATATATCGAGTTATTAGCCTTAGGGATGACCATTTTATTTTATTTTGTTTTGTTTTTAGAAACAGGATCTCGCTTTATTACCCAGGCTAGAGTGCAGTGGCATAATCATAGCTAACTACAGCCTTGAACTTCTGGGCACAAATGATCCTCCTACCTCAGCCTCCCAAGTAGCTAGGAAGGGATGATTTTATTTTTTTTCTTTTGCCCCACCCCACTCACTTCGGAAGGGATGACTTTAAAATAACAAATGACATCATATTCTCTAAATAATTGCTGTTCATTTTATATTTTAAAAACATCATGGACATGTAATAACCTATTATCTATTGCTTGCTATCATCCTGGCTATAGGGCTGGTGATGAGAAGGAATGGGAAGAATTGGTTGACACATAGCTCTCAATAGGGGGCCAAAAGCCTATATTTGTTCTTAAATTTGCTTCTAATTTTCAGTGTAGGGTGGCAGAAATATATTAAATCCTACTATGCATCAGTTTGCAGAAAGGAGAGTGCTACAGCATCCACAGGTGGTTCATACGGGAATGCAATACCTATTTAGCAATTAAGAGGAAGTTCAACCTAGTATCATACAATGTCCCTGGCACTTGGGCTTGTTAAAGTATGAAATGGCCGTAAGGAGAGCTTCACTTGGCACAAGACCCCCGGCCACAGTATTTACTTGTGATTATGAGAGTCAGGCTAGGTCTCTCAGACAGGGACAAGCTTAGTTCATAGGGTGTTTTATAGATTTTGACATTAATTTTGCCAAAGACATATAAATCTCTATCCGTTATCTTCTCCCCACCTTAATTTACCAAAAGAAACATATTCCTGGTTTATTCAGCACTCCGATTCTCTCCACACCTGGAAAGTCTTCCTGAACATGTGTTATTACAATTTCCAGTCTGTATTCATTGATTTTATGGTACAAATAGTTGTTGACATCTTCTGCTAGGCCATCTTTTTTGTTATCTGCCTTGGTTTTTATTTTTCCCCAAACATATAGAATATATTTTCTCTAAACAGTATCCAAATGCTAGATTGTCAAAAGGAAGTTGACAAGAGTATGCTGTGCTACATACTGTGAAGGGAGCTAATCAAAGCAGCTTTTTAATTACTATAGTAATGATTTAGATGTGCAAAAAAATACTCAAGTTAAATTCGCATGACTAATTAATTAAGCAAAGCTCACAATTGACAAACATAATTAGCACATCCAAAATTGAAACCACATCCTGGTCCTTTCAACTTGGTGCCAAAAAAGACAATGTGAAGTGCTCAAAACCCCCTTCTTTACACTATCTTATCTTGTTGCCAATTCTCATATTTAGGTTTGTTACACATGCAGCATAGATAATTGCAAAACATTTCTGAGAATCTTACTGTTTTTTAAACAGAGAATTTGCATGAATTTTGGCATATTCAATTCTTTAGGAGCTAAACTTTTATCTAATAGAGTAGAAATCTTAAACAGGGAAAAGGAAATCTATATCTGTTTATCTCTTATCTATGTTTCTAGAAATTGTTAGATCAGCTTCAATAGTACATAAATATTTTATGTGGGAAAGCTGGTTGATCTGGAGATATGGAAAACTATATAATGGTAGGTCAAGTTACCGTGGAGCTCTATCTGTAGAGATACATACAGCTTTCTGTGGCAAATCCTTGAGGTGCCAAAGTAATTCAGAGTCTCCTTGATTCCTTGCTGAGCCACAGGCACACGGGGTCTGAGGAAGCAGGGAACAATCCTTCTTACAACTGTCTCCCTCTCATGACAGCTTGTAACACACTTTGTCACTTGGCTACCAAAGTAGAATTGCTATGTTCAGAATAACATGGGGAAAAGTCACTTCTCCTGTAGCCTAGATACCCCTTTCTCCTTCCATAAAGCCAAGACCTCAGTTGCACCAAAGATCAATATCTAGGGGGGATATTGTATTCTGTTTCCCATGGTCAGTTTCACCCTTTGAATGTACATGCAAAACCACAAAACCAAGTGCTCATTCTTTTTTTTTTTTTTTTTCTGTTGCCTTGGGTAGAGGCGTCAGTCTAGCTCACAGCAACCCCAAACTCTTGGGCTCAAGCAATCCCACCTCAGACTCCCAAGTAGCTGGGACAACAGGTGCCCGCCACCACGCCCGGCTAATTTTTCTATTTTTAGTAGAGATGAGGGGTGGTCTCCCTCTTGGTCAGGTTAATCAGGAACTCCTGAGCTCAAGGGATCCTCCTACCTCGGCCTCCAAGAGTGCTAAGATTACAGGTATGAACCACCACGCCCAGCCCAAGTGCTCATTCTTAAGCAATCACAGCACAAGAGTGGCAAACCTCCCTTAAAGCAAATTGACTCTTGAAGGTCCTGCCCACCAGGGCAACATACTTCATGCATTCATTGAATCAGCACTATTCAAGCACTTGTTATGTGCCAGGCCGTGTGTCTAGATACTAGATTAGATGTCTGTCACTCACACTTATATAATACATCCATGTGTAGGTGTATACACAGATCATTCATCTATAGGTCTTCATTTCTTTTAAGTTTCCTTCTAATGGCAAATATTCTGATTCTATGTAGCTAGTAAGAATTTTTCACCCATGATACATAGATAGCAAGAAGCATTATATAGTTATAATTATGAAAATGTTAAAAAATACAAAAAAATGCTAGGGACGATATTGTTTAATACCTATGTAGTAGCCATCAAGTAGAATTGCCAGATGGCATTTGTTATAATTGCTTCATTTCTTTTAAATCAAAGAAGTAATGCTTTACTGATAAACCTTGGATCCCTTCCTTGCACATTCTCACTTCTCTTCCCTTGTTCCTTCTCAGAGGCACCACTGTTATGCTTCTGCTGTGTAACCATTACTTTATCTTTTATATTTTTACTAGGTGTAAAATATGCCTAAAATATGCATACAATTGTTTTTATCAATTTAAAAAATTCTATATAAATGCTATCATACTATACATATTGTTCTGTTACTGGTTTTGGGCTTGATTTATTTTAGCGCATATACATTTGGTCCATTTTAACTTCTGTGTATTATTCCCTGGTGTGAGTATACTTCAACTTGTCTTTCCTTCTTCTACCTATGGACATTTAGAATGTTTCCAATTGTTTTTCCTATTACAAACAAGCTTAAGAGGATGTCCATGAAAAATATTTTTTTACATACTTGGGGGAGAATTTTCCTAAAGTATGTAACTAAAAGTGGAAATTTTGGACCGAATATTTCCACATTTTAAAATGTATTAGATATTGTTCTCCAAATGGTAGGGTGCCCCTACCAACAATGTGTAAGAGTCTTCCTATCCTTATCAATACTTGGCATTCACAGACTTTTGAATTTTTGCCAGTCTGATAAGTTTCCCTGATTACGTATGAAGTTCAGCACTTTTAACATGTGCCCATTTAGCACCTGAAATGTAGCTAATCTGAGTTGTACTGTAAGTATAAAATACACAACAGATTTTGAAGTTTTAATATGAAAAAAGAATGTAAAACATCTCAATAATTGTATTGATTACATGTTGAAATGATAATATTTGGACATAGTTGGTTAAATTATTAAAATTAATTTCTCCTGATACTTTTTACTTTTATAAATGTGCTTACCAGAAAATTTAAAAATGCCTTTGTAGCTCTCAATACATTTCTATTGAACAGCACTGAGATAGAAACTCCAGTATAATGTTGAATAATCATGGTAAAAGTAGACTTGCATGGTTTGTGATGTCAGTAGGAATCCTTTTAAAGATTCACCTTTATCTCTGATGTTTGCTTTTGATGGTTTGTTGTCACTCTATTAGATTAAGGAGGTTGTCTTCTAGTCCTACATTGCTCAGAGTAACTGTAATGAATGAAGATTAAATTCTATTACTTTGCCTCTATTAAGATGATCATGTAGTTTCTTTCTTTAATCTTTTAGTATGGTCAACTATATATATATATATATATATATTTTTTTTTTTTAATGTGGAACTACTTTGGCATCCAGGGATAAACTTACCTGGCCATCTTGTATTCTTTTATACCTTGCTGGATTTCATTTGCTTAACTTTTCTTAGGAATTTCTCATTTATATTTATAGATAAGATGGCTCTATAATGTGATTTTTTTGTACTCTTCTTGTTGGCATCAAATTTACTCTACAACTGCTGCTTCTAATAGTCAGCATTTATTAAGTACTTACTAGTGCCAGGGGCTTTGCATGAATTCCCTCGTTGACTCCCCACAACAAACTTAAAGGTAAATCCTAGTCTTATCTCTACCTTATGGAGGAGGAAACTAAGACACAGAGAAGACAGGAAACTTGCCTAATGTTGGCTTTCCATTTTGGACAAAATGATAGACTAGATATCCCAAGAAAGCCTCCCAATTCAAAACACCTAAAATGTTGAATAAAACATTTAAAAAATCTTAAAATGAATTGTGAACCTGGAAATAAAGTAGGGGAAAGCCTCAGATCCTCTTGCTGTTTCCATTTTTTGAGCTTCAGTTTTAATATGGGGAGCAGGAAACAGAGCCGAGGTCCCAAGCAAGGTGGGAAATTGGATCAAAGACCTCCAGGATATGTCCAGAACCCTGAAAAGTGACCCATACAATGATTAAATTGGAAAAAAAATCTACCTCTCCCATATTCTCAAGTTACACAGGAAGAAATCTGCCTGCCTTAGCTTTGGCTCCGGGTACGTGGGTTGGGTGATAGGTTGGGGGAAAGTCTGGGGTTGGTATTGCTGCATCCCACAAGTTTTGAAAAAAAACACTTGAGTATCTTCACTATTATTCAGCTCTAAATCATTTATGATTCCCATATAATTTCTTGTTTACCTCTTGATTATATAAAAGTGCAATTTTCATTTCCAAATATAGGGATATTTTTATTTTTATTTTTGTTCCTTGTTCATCTTAATTTAATTGCATTGTGATAATCAGAGTATGCCAACTGCATACTCTGAATTTCTGAATTCTGTTGAGACTTCCTTTGTGACTTAATGATTAATTTTTGTAAATATGCCACATATATATGAAAAATGTATATTCTCTATTTTTTGGGTGTAGTGTTGTCTTAATGTATATGTCCAATAGATCATGCTTATTAATCGTGTTGTCTGACTTTGATTTATTTATCAGTGTCTGAGAGAGTTATGTTAAAAATCTCCCACTAAGAATGTGAATTTATGCAATTTTCTTTGTAGTTCTATCAATTTCTTGCTTAATATACCTAAACTATGTTAGTAGATACATACAAGTTCATGATAGTTATATTTTCTTGCAGACTTAAAAAAATCATTTAAAAGTGAAGCTCTTTTTCTCTGTCAATATTTTTAGCCTTAAATTCAATTTTATCTGCTATTAATATTGCTCATTAGAATTCTTACGGTTAGTATTTGCCTGGTCTATATTTTTTCATCTTTTTTGTAATAGTTTCATCCTTTCTGTATTTGTTTTAGGTGTGTCTCCTGAAAGTGTATTGCTGATGTTTGCTTCTTTATTCACAGTTATAGTAATTGTTTGTTGATTAAGTGAGTTTAATCTGTTTCCATTGATTATGATTAATGACAGACTTATTTCTACCATCTTATGTTATTCTCTATTTACCATGATTTTACCTACTTATTTTTTCCCCTTTCTTGCTTTATGTTGGGTTTAGAAATTTTTGTTATCCTTTTCCCCACCTTTACCTTAGCGGTTTGAAAATTTTAGATTCTATTTTTTTTATAATGTCTTTACATTTCTGACATATACACTAAACTTTCTACTTAAAGTCTATAGTTTTTGAGTTTCTCTATTTTTCTTCTGAATAAGACAAGAAATTTACCAGGATTTAATTACCTACAAAATTCCTTCTTCAATCTGCCATTTTATTATTATATAGACTTTAGTTTCACCCATTTTAGAAGACACAAATCAGCTATTATTATTAACAGCTGATGTGTAACTAGATTTACCAACACATTTTGTTAATTTTTTTGCTTCTTGTGCTCTTTACATCCCACTCTTTTCTTTTGGGTTCATTTTTCTTCTTGCTGAAGTACATCCTTTCATGACCTACTACTAGTTGGAGAAACACTGGTTTACTCCACATACAATTCTATGATTTTCCCTTATCACTTGGAAGGTATTTCCCCATTTTTTCCTGGTGTCAATTCACCGATGAGAAGTCTGCTTTCAGTTTAATGATGACTGCTTCTTTGCAGGTAATCTGTCTTCTCTCCTGGTAGCATTTAGGATTTTCTCTTTATTCATGTTGTTCTGAATTTTCACTATGATATGCTTAGATGTGGATTTATTTTTGTTTTTCTGTCTCAGCAATCAGTGTCAACATTGAATCTGAGAGTTCATGTCTTTCTTCACTCCTCAGCCTGGAAAATTCTTAATCATTCTCAGCCATTATCTCTCTTATTGGTGCCTCTCTTCCCTTTCTTCTATTCTCTGCTTCTGGGAATACATGAGATACATTTTGGAGCTCCTCCCACTCTTTCACATTTTCCAACCCTTTATCTTTTTATAATTATTGTCTTTTAATTTTGCAACAATCTCAAATTTATGTGCGCAAGCTATGTACATGTAACTTCTTTTTCCTGGACAATTTGAAAATAAGTTGCTGAACTGATGCCCTGTTAACCTCAGAATACTTTAATGTATATTCTTACATGCAAGGACATTCTCTTACATAATTGCAATACGACCATCAAAATCAGGAAATTATATCATATATTTACCAGTATATCGATACATTACTACCATCTAATCCTCAGAACCTATTACAGTTTTGCCAGTTGTCCCAATAATGTTCGTTACAGAAAATGAATCCAGTTCAAAGACATATGTTGCATTTAATTGTTAGGTATCTTTAATTCCTTCCAGTATGAAACATTTCCCCAGAGTTTCCTTGACTTGAATAATTTTGAAGCTTCCGAAGATTATTAGTTATTTAATTACCTACAAAATCCCTTCTTCAATCTGCCATTTTATTATTACATAGACTTTAGTTATTTTGTGGAATGTCCATTGTAACGCTGGAGAATGTTATTTAAAAACCAGGATCTGGGCACTGGGTGATCTTATTACTATTGGTATCCTTTTGTTCTAGGCTGTCTTAAGTGGACAGAACTAGGAAATACACATATGCATACAAACCCATGTGCATACATGCAGATGTATGTATTATCTGCATATATGTGTGCATATATTTAAAAACCTGTAAGTTTATATGATATCTCTGGTTCCAATTTACGACAGGGTTTGTACTAGCCTTTCTCCTGTACTAATACGTAATTGCTTTCTCTGACAGTGGAAAACCTGGCTCTCATCATCTACAAACTGTATATTACCATGAAAGTTTACCATGCTTTTAAGAGTTAGAGATATACACAAAGATGTATGTAGAGAAATGGTTGCTCCCCCATCTTTACTACTCTTTCTCATGCCCCCCTTTTTCCTCTCCATTCCCACCCACAACTACAAAGTAACCATGCTTGTTAGTTACTAGTTTGTCCTTCCTGTATTTCTTTTGCACAAATGAACAGATATATATTTTCTTTTATCTCTTTCTTTCCTACATGAAGAGTAGCATAGTACAGATACTCTTTTTTGCACTTTGTCGTTGTTTGAAATTACTCCATATCAGTTCCAGGAGATCTTCCTCATCCTTTTTATTGTAGCTACATATAGTGCGGATGTACAATAGTTTTTTCCAACTACTCTTCTATGTGTGGAATTTAGAGGGTCTCCGATATTTTGAAATTATAATATTGCGATGAATAATCTTGCAAATATGCATATTTGTCTTCTTGTATTTTCGGGTTTGATTCCTAAAAGTGGGATCGCTGAATCCAAAGTAGGTGCATGTATAGTTTTGTTAGATATGGCCAAATACCCCTCCAGAAGGATTTTGCTTTCCCCTACCAGCAGTGTGAGAATGCTCATTTTCCCACAGCTTTGCCAAAAGAATATGTTGCCATACTTTTAAATTTTCACCAATCTAATAAAGTATTATTTTAATTTACCTTTCTCTAATTATGAGTGAGTTTGATCACTTTTCACGTTTAAGGGCCATTTTAGATAGTGTCCATGTGTGTGTGTGTGTGTGTGTGTGTGTGTGTGTGAGTGTGTGTGTGTGAGTGCCTGTGTGTGATCGTTCATGTCTTTCTTCCATTTTTCTGTTGAGCTTTTGCTCTTCAGTGTCTCAATTTTTAAGATTCATTTATATATTGGGATTATATTCTGTGGTTATTGTTACAAATATTTTCTCCTGGTTTGTCAAAGTCTTTTGACTTTGTTTAGGATGTTTTTTCTTTTGCCATATAAAAAATTTTTACCGTTTTGTAGTCAAATTTATTAATATTTTCTTTTATTGACTTCGAGCTTTGAATCATGGTTATAATCCTTTCTCTAACCTGTAGATTAAATAGGAACTTAGAGGCTTTATAGTATGTTTGAATGTCAGACAGGGCTCTTCCCTCTCACCCCCTCCTCTCATAGTTTCTCTTTTTACATATTTTTCTGGCTATGCTTACATGTTTATTTTTCCATATGAACTTTAGTTTCAACTTGTCTAACTCTATAGAGAGGCTTTTTGGTATTTTTATTGGGACTAAGTTCAATTTACAAATTAATTTAGGAAGAGCCAACATATACACAATCCTATCCAAGAGTAGAGGATATCTTTCCATGTGTTCCAGTCTACCTGTGTCTTGCAGAAATGTATACAAAATTATATCATACTTATTTTAATTGCTGTATCAATAGTTGCCATATATTGTTACTCACTGGCTTCTTGTTATTGGCGTCAACTTTCTGAATATCTTAATTCTCATTTCTATTTCTCAGTCATCTATGCTCACATGTGCCATTTGCATTTCTGTAGTTAATATCATTGAACTTTCTCCCCCCTGTTCTTCATGGTAGACTATATGGATTAAAATTGTTTTAAATGGAAGGCCTGGTCAGTTACATAGGAATAAGGGCTTGCTAAAGGCACCAATAGGGCTTCTTTACAGACTGGCTCATAACAAGATTCAATTTGTGGCAGCTTGAGATATAAGAAAAATGGGGAGAATAAGATTAGATAAATAGGCTTTGAATCCAGCTCTGCTATTTCCTGGCAAGTTGATCCTCAGTTTCTCATGTGTGATAGGTATTAATAGTACCTGACTCAGGGTTGCTGTGGTGATTAGAGACGGTGCACGTAAAACACTTAGTATATGTTGGACATGGATAAAGATATAGATATGTAGATATGTGAGTCATAATATAATATAAAACGTCACATCACATAGATCAGACCAGAAAAGACTCACAGTGGTCTGGTCCCCACCCTTTTTGACACCAGGAACAGGTTTCATGGAAGACTCTTTTTCCACGGATTAGGGGAGGGCAGAGCTCAGGCGGTGATGTAAGCAAGCAATGGGGAGCGGCTATACAGATGAAGCTTCGCTGGCTCACCCGTCACTCATCTTCTGCTGTGTGGCCTGGTTCCTAATAGGTCACAGACTAGTACCGGTCCACAGCCTGGGGGTTGGGGACCGCAGATATAGAATATATGCCTGTGACCTGTAATTGGAATTCTTCTGTTCTTCCCTTATTATCCTAGAATCACGATGAACCTTTTAGGCTTTGGTGGGAAGTTGAGGTAACAGCTTGCCATTACCCTTCAGGTTTAGGGCTATGTCTGGGGTCCTGTGGTTGCTAATGTTGGACACAAGATTACAGGCTTAACAGGGTTTTGCACCCCTCCACCGGAGTTAATGGAAGATGAATCCTATGAGTTTTGGGAATCTTATTCATAGGCATATTGTTCCCTTGGGACTCTTCCTTCCTGTGGCCTGAGATTTTGATTGAATTTTTGACAGTTTGAGCTGCAGATATCTATTGTGGTTTCAGCTGGTGAACAACCAATGGAGGACTGAAAAATAGTAACACTTTGATTTATATCCTATTGGCTAAAGATTTTGTCATTTACAGAGGAATATTGTGGGAGTAGGGTTGAGGGAGAGCTGTGTGGCTGGATAGTGGGTCATCTTAAATGTCTACATGAGTAGCTAGAGTGACAGAATTTCAGATGGGGATTAAAGACATTATAAAACTTGCTACCCAAGGAGTATTAGGTAGGGATGAGAGTACACAGGTAATAGGACAGTCAGTTAGACATACAGGAGACAGGACAGACGACAGGAGTGTATGGTCAAGGGCTGAGTGTTGGGACCAATAAAAACAGAAAAAAGAAACCACAACAATAAGAACTTGAGGTTAGGGACTTTTATTGACTGGAAACATACACAGAAACTAGGAATTTATGACCAAAGATAACATTTCCCTCATTAACATAATAAAACTCACACTCTCCTGACATCATGACCATTCCAGAGCCAGCCATAGGACAGAAAATGGGAGGATACATGATTCCAAAAATCTCTACCCCTAACCATACCTGACAGGAGGGGTTACAGGGCTGTGCCCTCATCTCTGCTGGGGGTAGCATATCTGCATATAGAGCTGGAATCTACTTTAGCAAAGCTAGCAGAGTGAAAAGCGTGATAGAAAAGGACTGAAAATCCCAGGGATTCCCCTTCAAAGGCAGAAATAAAATGACTGACATTTAGTGAATAAATGTAACTCCTGCTTATAGCAAGAAAGAGAAGGGGGGAGGAAGGACAAAGGGAGGAAGAACTGAGGGACATAAATAATCAATAAAGTGAAACAATAAGAAGGTCAAAATCAAGTTTTATTTTACCTGTACTTAATTCAACACATTTATTTAGTCAGCTTATCACTGGAGAGATAGAGCACTATGAATAAATCAAATACCTAGAGAACTTTGATTTTCATGTTAATTATTCATTTCTTCTGCCTTCCTCATCCCATAATTTTTAGTCGATCATGTAGGAAGTTAAACTTTGCTGATGTGAGTTTCATCTCCTTTTATTTCCTCTGCCCTGTGTGTGAAGAAACCAGTGAACCTTAAAATAACCAAATGGCAGAAAACCAAGGGAATAGGGACAAGCTTAAGTGCCTGGCCTAGATAATTAATCTTTGAATAATAAAGAGTGGGGTGCATTATAATTCTCCTGTGGGCACAGTAATTAGAAATAGAAACTTTAAGCTATGACGTTATAATTTGTGTGTATAAGTGTGAAGTTGAATAGTTTGGGGACAATTTAGTTTTTAATTTAGCAACAAAAGAATTGATCCTGCATTTTCTAAACATAGGAACATCTTAGTCCCTGTTTCTGGAAACTCTAGAAGAAGAAATAAAAGCTTGGAAACACTGCTGAAGTGACCACAGGGGCTTTGTTGCTTTACTTGGGAAGTCCTTCACTCATATAATTTTGAATGCATATAGTGTGTCATCCCCAGAGCGGCTTCCAGATTCACTGTTTGGAGACTCCCAATTATAAAACTAAAAGCAATTATCTGGATTTTTACCATGCACTTATGATTATAGTTTTGTGTGTGTGTGTGTGTGTGTGTGTGTGTGTGTGTATATGCATATATATATGTAAAATACAAACCAGGCAAACAACTTACTTAAAATGCAGTGTGTGCTCAGACTGATTTAAAGTAATAACAACAGACATATCCCTTGTGATTTTCTAAAATATACCCTTTCTTCTTCTGTAATTTGAATCCAAATGTACAGCTTTGATTTTGATGTCTCTTGTAAGTGTTGCACCTTTCTGGGCTCTTTGTATATTAAAGATGAAGGGAGAAAGAGAACTAAGAATCCCAAACTGACATTTTAAAACTCAAGTTTGAGTTAATTTGGGTTAGCAATTAAGATTTCTATTTCATTTGAACAGAAGGTACAAGTTCAATTGTTATTATAATTAAAGCAGCCACAAAATGGAATCTCTACTTCTCCAAAACAACATCCTTATCCATTTATGAGGCACAGAATGTGTTTGTGATTCTGTAGCTCCTCCTATAGATTTTAGAGAACCCAGAGAAGGTAACACTCACTTCAAGTATCCTTAAAATGAAAGAAACCAGATGAAATATGATTTCAACAACACAGGTATTCCTTAATTAATTGAAGCCCTCTTTAAAAAGGAGCTTGGATGAGGGAAAATAGTCATAATACCAAAGAATGTCTTCCTATATTTAGAATAAAGCGTAAAATTAAAAATACCAAAAACATAACACAATAACTGAAACTCTCGCCAGTAGTGCCATTGGTTTTGCTCTGTTTCGTGATGATTCTAGCTGAAAGGCTGACATTCCTAAAGCCTTGATGATTTTCTAACAACTTCAAGCTCTTTTAAAATAAAACCTAACATTTACACTCATTCTTTTCCATCCCTTAAACTCTCTGGACTTAGTAGACATCTTGCTAGTGTTATAACATTTAATTCCTATATTTAATTTGTGTTTACTTTTAAACTTGTCTTCCCAACTAGATTATAATATTCTTAAAAATAGGAGCTATATCTTCAACTTTTTATTTAATGTACACAGCATCTCACAGCATATCTTGGTACATTAGAAACCCAATAGATAGATACTTCTTCATTGATTTCATTGCTAATATTTTTAATAATGTCATATTCTTGAAAATCTTCATTTTTTTAAAATATATGATCTTGAGAAGTTTGTGCTATTCTGAAATGTGATTTCATTACATTTAGGAACCCTATTACCATTTAAATGAATTCTATTAACTGAGAGATAGCTGTGTATATATGCCCCTCCCTCCACCAACACACACAGAGGCAAAAGTAAATGTAATGGTGGAAATGATAGAGAATGGGGCAAGCCTATCTCTTATTTGCATGTATTAAAGAGGTTTCATGAAGAGGTGGGCATTGACAACTGCAAAGGTAGCTAGCAACATAAGCTTGTTTTCTGTATCACAGCATATATAGAGGAGTATGAGGTTTTAGCATTTTAAGTAGCAAAATTAAAACTCCTTTTTCTATACCTGGTTTCCTTGGAGTATCTCGCTTAGAGGTTACAGAAGTTTTGTACTCCCAAAGACATTTATCTCACAAGCCCTGCTATAGTACTATTGATTTCCCTCTTGAACTCTGATTATTAGGGTTGGGGAGAGCTGGCATTTCTACAAGCAGAATTAATCTTCTAAATAAAGCCAATGTGTATCTTTTGGAGCGGAATAAGGAAGAGGAGGACAGTGTTGTTGGTATTAATATAGTAAATGGTTTCTCTAAGCTGACTTGGGAGGAGACAGGATGTCAGCTACTTCATTCTAAGATTGAGCCTGATTTTTATTCCCCTCATTTAAAGAATATTTTAGGACATGGCTCTTGTACCTTGCAGCAGGTACAGGATAAACCAAACGTCCTGTGGGCAAAGGCAGCAGAAATGGTGGTGGATCTCACTCAGAAGCTGACTGAACTCTCCCTTCTACCTTCCTCCTTCAGAAAAAGTCTATCATCTTAATATCCACGATTGATAGCAGCCCACAGTTCAGCCCCATTCAGAAACTTCTCCTCTTCCTATTGACTCCATGACCTGCTAATCAATATCAGCTGCTGGCTCTAGACATTAATGAAATTGTCAGTTAGTAAAATTACAATGATCATCGCTGTCCACGTTAAGCTTTAAAACAAATGAGGTTAATAAAAATAGATTGTTTTTATATCTATGATTTACTGACATAATAATATCTTTTAAATATGTGTAGGATGGTCCTGTAACACTTTAACTGCTCCTCTTGTGGTTTTTATTACTTCGTGCCTTGTGTTATAACGTTCAAGTCTCATTGCATTTACTAGACAGTAAGCCACTTGAGATGAGTGTACATATCTCATCCTACTTGATATTGCCCCAAGTTATTAGGATGGTGCCTTGCATTTCTCTGGTTTGCAATAAATACTCATTAAATGCATGTACAAACTAGTATTTTTTACTGATATGTAAGTCTCATTGCCATGTGCTAAATACTACAGCAAGACTGGTGGACAAACAGGAGACAAGTGAAAATGCCAGCAGGTTCTGCTTTCTATTTCTTCGTGCATGGCCATAAAGCCACACAGCATTTCAGGAGTGGATGTGCCTCCCTTTTGTTTGAAAAGGCTAAAGAACGGTGGCTTGCTTCCTCTTTTGCTTTTAGTGCTCTTCGTGATGATACCCCAACTTTTCTGGCTTCAGTAGCCTAACAGACCACACCATAATTTCAGGTTTTGGGGTTTTGTTTTGGGGTTCTAACTGGTAGTTCATCCTTTTATAAGGAAGATTTGGATTGTTCTCATCCATATATACTTACATCACATCTGCCATTCTCCTGCCCACTCCTCCTATGAATGGTTCATGCTGCCTTGGCATTAAACTACCCAGAAACACTTAGGGTTGACGGCATCACAGATTTATTGCTCACTTGTTCTTCCAGATCATTTATAAGTGTTGAATCATGTCAGTGTTCACAACCATCCCTTATGGATTTGACGCTAATACTTACTGATCCCAAGAAGCCTTGGTTTGCTCTTACTAAAAGTTTCCCTTAGAGGTTAGGTTTAAAAAAATGGAAAGTACAGAGAAAGTATGTATTTTGCATCCCATATTACACAAGGCTCTGTTCCTATGGTTTACACTTGTTTTTCCTCTGCTAGCAAAAAAAAGAGATCTGCATTCTACAAAAATCCACCAGTGCAGGCCTAGTTTTTTGGGATTTTCTGTAATCTAATAGAGCAAGTTTAATGACTCAAGAGAGGCCTGTTGTATATTGCAGCCCAGGGCTCATGAAAAGATATACTATGTTAATTTTCTGAGCTGGGTCTCTTAGGCTGAATTACATTATTTTGGCAATGCCTCTCCTGAATTAACTGTAGTTATTCAAGTGTCTAGCATCTCAAACTCACCAAGGGAAGGGAATCCTCAGATGTTAGTGAGTTATTGAATTCCAAAGGACCTTATCCTCTATAGATAGAGGAAATTGGCCAGTGGATGCAGAGTCTTCATGCTTTGGAGTAAAATAAATATTTTTTAGGCAGGCAGCACACTTCTCAACTACTAATAAATGTGGATAGTCAACACCATGAGCTTCTTCTTTTAGAAAACTCCAGTGCTCCTCATACCTGCAAGATGAACTCCAAACCCCTTCACATAGCATAGAGGGCCTTTGCCGTCTGGTGCCTGTCTTCTACTCCAGCCTCATCTCACCACTGCCTCCCATTCTTCTCTCCAGCTGGACTGGACTACTTTTAGGACACCAAATGGCCACATTCTTTGTCCGCTTTGCTATCTGTGCATAGGCTTTCTGCCTGCAATATGACCTGTCTTCTCCCCACATCTGTCTCTCTATTAACAATGACAGTAATAGTAGTTAGGCTCTGTGCTAAGTAGGGCTTGCATGGATTCTCTCCTTTAATTTTTACAACAATCCATGAGCACTATAATTATTCCCATTTCACAAATAAGGAAACTGAGGCTTAGTGAGCTTAAGAGCCCTACGCAAGCTCACACAGCTATTAATTGGCAGCACAGGGAGTTGAAGCTAAGTAGTGTGACTCCAGAGCCTGCTATAGGCTGTACTGCCTCTCAGCATGTGAGGTAAACATAGTTATGTGGCTAACTCTTCCCAAGTATTTGGACATCACTTGTTCCAGAAAACTTTCCTGGGGATTTATGAGCCCCTCCTGCGCTTGCTCGTGCTGCACCTTCCATTTCTGTCTTTACAGCACTTACTATGTAATCCCCCTATAACTGCTTGCCCCCACAGGCTTCAGAGGCCCACAGGGCAGGATCTGTTTGCCCCTCTTATCATTTTGTCCCCAGTGGCTACTAGGAAGCTTGGCATTCAGCAGGAGCTCACTAAATGTTTGTGGAATGAGTGTTCCTTTGACTGAAGTTAGCTCCACTGAAAACCCTGCACATTTCTTTTAGCAGGAAAAGATTAATCCTGGTCTTAACTGATTTCAGACTTTAATGGAGGAAATAGTTAGCAACTTCTCCTTTTTTGGAGTGGGGAGACTCCAGAATTATATGACTAGACTGAGACTTTCTTGTGGTTAACAGGGCCGAGTCATATAGGCCAACGCTATCACCCAGGTGGCTTTTGCTCACTCCAGCTACCCCTTTTTTCCCATTAAATTCTCATTTACAAAAGAGATAAACCAGGAAGTGGCTTGTTGCTTTACAGAAAGACTCACCAAAGAATTCTCATTTCTTGTTTGGCCTGTTACCTAATGTCATATAATGTTGAAACTGGTAGAGACATTGAACTTTAGCTCACCCAAGCCTTTTTAATTGAGAGAAGAAATTGAGACCTACAGAGAGGCTTAAATTCATCTACTAGTTAGTGGCCAAGCCAGAGCTATAATCTGCATCTTTCATTTAAATAACGAACTTCTTTGATACACTTAAAATATGATTATTTTACAAAATGTTCTTAACCTTCACATGGATAGGAATAAATGTGTTTGTCTCTAAAGCAACACATAACTATTTGTATAATTGATCTGAGATCAGCAGTGCAGAAGCAAGAGAAGTTTTAAAAAACCTTTTTGTTAAAGTCTAACATACATTCAGAAAATTGTGTAGCATTTGATGAATTTTTATAAAGCGAATACACTCATGTAACCAGCGCCCAGGTTAAGAAAAAGGACATTAGCAATGAAAGATTTTTAGTATAAATAATATATAATTACTTTTATAATATATTATCACCTAAATATGTTCTATACTACTTATTATAGGCTTATAGTATTAATAATAGGAGGTGGTCCTTATGGGGGTGGCGGGTGTGGAGGAACTTTCAAGATGACAATTTTATTCTCATGTGCAACCCTCACAAATTCGTAATATAGTATTTAAAGCATATGTCCCTTTGCTTTTGTGTAATAAAAATGCAGCTTACTATTTGTCTATTTGCAAAATTAATGTGTCATCAGGCTGATATTGTAAAAGTGTAAGGAGCAATACTTCTGTGACTGTAACTCTTATTCTGTGGTGCTCATAAATCTACTTAGAGCATTTTCTGATGATTTGTTACATGGGATGTGTAATCATAGGTGTGTACTTTATTCTTTAAAGAAGGCGAAATCTCAACTCTGTAATCAGTTGTGTGCGTACTCTGAACCATGATGGATCTGCGTGGAGCTCCTTATGTGTTTTTGCTTACTCTTTTTGACAAACTTGAGTGTATTGCTGAGAGGATGTCTGATCCTGGAGCGGACCTGACTCTGTTCTAAGCCAGTTACCGCATGCATTTGACCCTGCTCGTTAGCACCAGGCTTTAAATGTCCAAGTCAACATTACCTGACGAAGATCTGTATTTCTGATGTAGGCGTTGCCCAGAATTTGGGACAAATTATTATTATTTTTTTTATTTCAGCATATTATGGGGGTACAGATGTTTAGGTTACGTATGTTTCCCTTGCTCCCCCTCCCCCCCAAGTCTGGGACAAATTGTTTAACCTGGAATATTTACTTCATTCCAATTCTGTCAGATAGTAATAATAAACATTTGGGGAATGAAACTTCTGCCTAAAATTGGATGAGAATGTCACACTTATTTGAAAGGCAGGAATGTTTTCATTGTGCAGTTCAATTAAAGAACAGTAATTGGGCAATTTCTTGAAAAGTTCTCATGATCTAAAATTTTCATAGCCCAACAGATTTTTAATAACATCTAACATCCTAAGAAAGCTTCCCCCTGCCCCCATTCAGTGTCGCCACTTAAGGATAAAATTCATCTAATTATTCAGAGCAGTGGCTCAACTAACCTCAGTGCAGGAAAAAAAAAGTTCTTACCTGTTTTAAACTTCGTTCCTGCTATCTAGAATAGCCCCTTCAGCCGACAACATATTAATCTACTTAATTAACATGTATTGTGCCTTCCTCAAGGTCAAGCAGGGTCCAATTATGGGCTTTAGCTAATTTTACTTTTTTCCTCTTTGTATCTCATTCGGCTTCCCCTCAGCTGCCCCTTAGCCTTATCTCTCACAACAAAAGCTCAATAGGAGCCTAGCAATAGCATGATAAAATTAAATAGAATGCCACAAAAAGGCCTGGGAATTTGAAAGGTGCCTCTTAATTTGCAGAATAACAAATTTGCCTTCTGCAGGAAGGCAGAATAACATGGCCCCCACCTTTGGCTTAGAGAAGTTTGTGTGATGAGCACATGCTGATTATTATGTTTGTTTGCTATTTTTGAATACTATTTTTCTTTACATGAGAACTGTATCTAAGTGGGGTCACTATTGACGGTACACATTCCCCAGTAAAGGGATGTGTTGTCATCTTGCTGATGCCACCAAAGCCTGTTAGGACTATTAATTTTGTTGTTCATTTAGGCATGCACAGTTGCCACAGCAACGACAATCTCATAGTTCCTTCAAGCCCTCTGTGCAGTGAGCATCTGTTGAGAGTCCTATGAAGGTGTCATAGTTTCTCTCCTTCCTGTCATAGATTAAACCCCTCACTTGCTCTCCTTATGAGCTACATATTTATCAAGAATCCCGAGAAAGGCCAGGTGCAGTGGCTCACGCCTGTAATCCTAGCTCTCTGAGAGGCCGAGGCGGGCGGATTGTTTGAGCTCAGGAGTTCGAGACCAGCCTGAGCAAGAGCGAGACCCCGTCTCTACTAAAATCAGAAAGAAATTAATTGGACAACTAAAAATATATAGAAAAAATTAGCCAGGCATGGTGGTGCATGCCTGTAGTCCCAGCTACTCGGGAGGCTGAGGCAGGAGGATTGCTTGAGCCCAATAGTTTGAGGTTGCTATGAGCTAGGATGACGTCACGGCACTCTAACCTGGGCAACACAGTGAGACTCTGTCTCAAAAAAAAGAGAGAGAGAGAGAGAGAGAGAGAGAGAGAGAGAGAGAGATAAAAGAGATTCTTTGCTGGAGCCAGTCAAAGGAGAAATCTAAATGAAAACGAAGGCTTTTGTTTCCTGTGTGCTGCTGAAGAAGATCAGAGAATGAGTGGTCTGGAAGTCACCAAAATCTTGGTCAGCTGAAAATCACTTAAAGTCACTTAAAAATCTTGGTCAGCTGAAATGTGAATAAGTCCTTGGCAAAATTCACAGCCAGTTTTTTATGCAGGATGGCCAGGACACTGAGTATTCTGCGTAAAGCCAAAATTGTAGATTCTAGCCCATACTCCCAGTGGTATACAGTAAGTAATAGGGTGCAATCTCTTGCCAACTATTTTTCATAATCCAAGACCTTCTCCTTAAGAACCACATAAGTTTCAGAAAATATGTTTCTTAAAGGAACATATTTCTTCTCTCTCTCTTTTTTTCCTAACTAGGGCCTGGTAGGCAAAGCTTATGTTTTCAAAATCTTTTGTTGATACTGATAGGAAATTTCAAAGACACTACTCAATATGAGTCCTTGTCTTCAGTCCTGTCCTAATTTATCTCATCTGCAATTTATTCAGTCAGGACTGGAGGCGAGTTACAATTTATTGATAAATTACACACCAGCCAAGTGAAAGGAGCTGAGACTGGGCGGGCTATCTTTACAGCTGTTGAGAGGAGATATCTTAAGTCTTCATAGAATCCTTATTTGAAACTTACATGTAAATATTAGGGCACCTGACTAAGTTTATCAAAACATTATTACAATTTCCACCTCCTTCTGTCATTATTCTGATGAAGATGATCAAGAACAAATTTCTGTATTCATTTCTACAGAGAAGCTTACTCGTTTGTCTTCAAAATGCTCTTACCTAATGATTCCTCTATTGTTCAATCATAAGCAATGTTTAACAATAAAATCTTTCACTTGGAGTAAATTATCTTTGAGAAAGATTCAACTTGGGATTCTCTGCTGATCGAGTAATTGTCATTTCTTCCAGTTTTGGTTGGGAGAAGAAACTTCTAGGCTGAACACTGTCTTTCCCAGAAGAGAAGGTCGAGCCTGGATTACTCTGGCTTTCACAAGATAGTGACTGTGTTCTGAGGGCTTCTTTTTTGCAAATCTTTCTGTGGATTCCTGGGACCAATTGTTGTAGGACTCTCCCATCCAGACCACCCTTTCTGGTATCTTTTTACTTTTTCTTTCCATTTTTTTCAGTATAGAGCTCTTCTCCTTCATTTTATTTATTTTTTACTTCTCTGGGATCATAAGATCATGGTACTTCTAAGCTAGAAAATATTAATATCTCTCATCTTTTCTTGTACACTTCTGTCCTCAAAACTTACAGTGCTTAACTATGGTCATGTTATCTACTTTTAAAAACTTGTATACATGCATGTGTTAACAGCTGAGCACAAATCATTTTATTATATCCACATTATTATACCAGTGTGGCTTTAATGAAACAGTTTTAATACAAATGAGAAAATTTTTTTTCTAGTTTTAAGCTCTCATTTTAATTCATGGACTGACCCTGGAAAAATCTCTTAATTTTGCTAGGTCTCAGTTTCCTTATTTGTAAAATGAGAATAGCATTCTCTGATAACTTACTATAAAGATTAAATGAGATAATGTGTGTAAGGGCTCCTTGGAAAGTGTGAGGTACTATATGTAAGATATGGGGGAACTCATCCATAATGCCTGTTTCTGCAGTCCACATCAGCCTACTGGCCTTAACTATGCTGTTGGACAAGGTGGCAAAATCTTATCAGAAATCTGCTGCAAAATGTGCATTTCCCTTGACCAAACAATTTCACTACTAGATATCTGTACTGCCAAAATATTCATGCATGGGCATACAAAAGCAAATTTTAACTGAAGTATTGGAATTGAAAAGCTGGAAACAACCTTAATTTTCCATCAGTAGGAAGAAAGTTAAATAAATATCCATATAGTAAAATACACTGCCATTATAAACAAATAAGGTTACTGTATTCTTCAATTGCATGGAAATATCTTTAAGACATATGTTGTATGAAAAAGCAATTCATAAAACAGTACGTAGTGCATGATCCCATTGATGCTAAAAAAAAATCCCACGCAGAAATGAAATAAACCCACACCCATATATGTGAATACATTTGTACATAAATTTGCAATGTGCCTATGTCACTGAGCTACCCTCTCTTATTGTACTGTGGAGTGTGGAGAGTAGAGGTTAAGAATGAGTTCTGGAGTCACACACACTGGCTTCAAATCCTGTCACAACACCTACAGATTGGCCAGGTACAATCATGCCTGTAATCCTAGCACGCTGGGAAGCTGAGACAGGAGGATCGCTTGACCTCAGGAGTTTGAGACTAGTCTGAGCAAGAGTGATACCCTGTCTCTACTAAAAATAGAAAAAATTATCTGGGCATGGTGGCATGTTCCTGTAGTCCCAGCTACTTAGGAGGCTGAGGCAGGAGAATCTCTTGAGCCCAGGAGTTTGAGGTTGCAGTGAGCTACGATGATGCCACTGTACTCTAGCCCAGGTGACAGAGACCCTTTCTCCAAAAAGAAAGAAAGAAACCAACCAGTCCACCAATATGGAGGTCCATGGGACAGATAAATGTGGAAGTGGAATGAAAGCGGAAGATTTTAGGAGATGGTGAATGACGAGAATCAGAGTGCAACTGACACAGGCCAAAGAATCAGAGAGTCCTACTCTCTGACTCTAAAATCAGAGAATTTTAGAGTCAGAATTCATTTGTTCATTCATTCATTCATCTGGCCAACCATTCCGTAAATATTGAGCACCTACTATGTGCTAAGAACTGTTCTAGTTTCTGGTTCTATGCAGTGACTGTAATATCCCTGTCCTCATAAGCTTTATATTTTAATGCAGGAGTTGGGCTACCTGGTCCCCCTCTTCTCACATGAAGGAAATCCTGCTACAGAATGCCAAATTCTGATCCTCCGTCCTGTGTTTTTTTTTTTTTTTTTTTTGAGACAGAGTCTCACTGTGTTGCCCTGGCTAGAGTGCCGTGGCATCATCCTAGCTCACAGCAACCTCAAACTCCTGGGCTCAAGCAATCCTCCTGCTTCAGCCTCCCAAGTAGCTGGGACTACAGGCATGCGCCACCATGCCCAGCTAATTTTTTCTATATATTTTTAGTTGTCCTATTAATTTCTTTCTAATTTTTAGTAGAGACGGGGTC
>CAUYSK010070710.1:0-13347 GCA_963575035.1 Avahi laniger
AGACCAGCCTGAGCAAGAGCGAGACCTCATCTCTACCAAAAATAGAAAGAAATTAATTGGACAGCTAAAAATACATATAGCAAAAAAAATTAGCCGGGCATGGTGGCACATGCCTGTAGTCCCAGCTACTTGGGAGGTTGAGGCAGTAGGATCGCTTGAGCCCAGGAGTTTGAGGTTGCTGTGAGCTAGGCTGACACCACGGCACTCGCCCCAGGCAAGAAAGTGAGACTCTGTCTCAAAAAAAAAAAAAAAAAAATAAGATTGTTATTTGTAGATCAGTCATATTAGCTCCATCTTTCCTCTCTATGGGAGAAGAATTATCACACAGAATAACTAGGATTTGGTGGATACATTCCTGGAGTATTGAATGGTGTTGTAAGTTCCTGCTCCTAAAAAAATATTTTATCTATTTACAGATAAAATATTCTATCTTGCACTTGGAATCCATGCATTTAACTTAAACACTCCTTGTCCATGAAACAAAATGAATTACCACCCTGCCTTAACATTGTCTCTGGCCCTAAGCATAGGGGAAAAAACATTTTTGGTTAGCAATACAGTAGAATTAGAGAATGTTTGCCTTATTTAGTCATATTCTGGCTGATTCATTCCAACTGATATTATTTGGAATGAAAACTTGACCAGATGTTCACTTAAATGAACTAGAGAGATTAACTATCAGCCCTACCATATTATCTTGAAGGGTGAGTATAGTCATCTCCAAAGAATTTCCTGGAGCTGGACACAAAGGTTACTGATTATGATTGCAGTTAACGCTTTATTAAATACACCCAATGTACTAAATGCCATTCAAAGTGCTTCACATGCATTAATTCATTTAATCACACAATAATCTTTTAGGGAGGTACTATTATCCCATTTCATGAGTGAAGTCACTAAGTTTCAGAGAGGTTAAGCAGCTTGCGTAAGAACACTCAGCTAGTAAGTGGTAAAGGCAGGATTTGAAACTAGGAACTTTGACCCCTTCGTCCATGCTTTTAAAACCATGTGGTATCCATTGCCCTATACAATTTCCTGTTTTTGACCCAAGGCACCGTTAAAACTTGAAAATGTTAGGCTCATTACTAATTTATAAGTGGATAAAGAGGAATTTCAACTATAATGAATAGGAAAAAAATGTAGTACTTGACCCAAGGAGAAGAAAGAAAGGCAAATTTTGGAGAAAACATTTATATACCTGATTAGAAATCTCTTGGGTTATCAAAACAACACATCCACTGTTTATTCATCTTTTAAAACAATTTGAGGAATGTGAGAAGAACTGAAGTTTAGACCATTACTCCTTGTCCGCATAAGATATCTGGAATGTTTTATTGTTATGATCAAAGCCAAGTGGATAATATTGGTTGATGCTTCTCGGTTAATCTTAAAGAGAAGCAAAAAGATACTGTTGGATTCTCCTCATTTATAATGGAATTCCAGATATTTCTTTGTTATTAGGGTTTGTTGGAATTACTATACTGGTTCACACTGACATTCTTCTGAGCTTAACTTAATGTCTGAGAGCTCCTTTATCTTTTGTTAAAACACACTCTTCAACAATATAAAGAAAACATAAGACTTATGCTATGCACTTAGGTTTTAAAACAACAGAGTAGTTTGAAAAGGGTGTTGATTCTGGATGGGGAGATTTGTGGATAGATCCTCTCGAATCTGAGAATGAAAACTCATAATATATTTGAAAGGCATAAATCCACCTCAGACTCAATCCCCCATGCTTTTGTTCTCCTAAAATACCCAAGGATTATGTTAAAGATATCTTTAATACAGCATACTCATTTTTTCTATTCCTTGAAGGTTTTCAAACTATTTGCATGAAATGAAAGCTGTTGTCTATATAATTAGGATCCAAGAAACTTACATCAGTCAGCTATGACATCTGCATGTATGCAATTTTGTTCGCTTGAGCATTGTGATATGACATGGATTAATAGCTTTGGTAATGGGATGAGAAAGATCACAAGGGAGACAGCTTCAACACAAGTATAAATATTGTGCTAATCACAAGCAACCAAAGAAAGTGGAGCTCAGATTAAGACTTTTATTAGCTAGGATACAGTCTGTCCTAAGAGTAAAAGAAACCGTCTGTATGGTGCCTCTTACTTAGAATACAGAATTTCTCCAATAGGGAATAATCTGTCTCCTCTCACCTGAAGTTTCTTCCTTTTGTTTATTCTACTATTCTACTAGACTTTGTTTATTCTACTATTAAAAACCTATATGTGGTCAATGAATAAAGCATAGAAAAGTAGAAAGATTACCTAGGGTCTTACCACCCTCCTACTACTTAAATTTTGGCATACTTCCACTTATTAATAGTTATAATTATGTTCTGCATATGAATACTGTATCCTTCATTTTAAAAAGGTGAACATTAAATTGTATTTTCTTTGTGTATGGAAACATAACTTTTCATGGTTTTCATAGCAGTCCTCTGAGTAGATGTTCTATGTTTTATCTACATAGTACTATATTCCTAAACAGCTAAAGTGTTTCCAGCTTTTCTATTCTGATAAATAATTGTTCAGTATTCATTTTTCTTAAACATTTTCTTTTTCAGGGTTATTTATTTGGATTAGCTTTCCTCAAGTGGAAAGACTGCTCAAAACTGTTCTATTCTGAAGTTCATTTCAAGTAAACATATTTTATCAGCTTATACTAACTTCCTGCAATAAACTTGCCCACAATACACTGTTAATTGGTTTGTCCAGTGCCCAGAACGAAGTTTGGAAAGCAGAACATCATTGTTCCCTAAAAGGATTCTGAATTTTCTGGTGCTTTAACCAGAGTTTCTGAATTTATCTCATGTGGCTTTAACTCCCTGCTTGGGCGTGTGTTTCTGTCATGTACCTAAGTGCATGAGTTTACTCCCTGCCAGGCTCCAGCTTTGACCCTGGCTCTTTCTACCTAGATGAGTTCCTTCCTGTGACCCCAGTCTTCTGCCTCTCTCCTGGTGGGAGTGGATATTATGGTTGCTTTCCCACATCCATTCTGTCTTGCCTGTGCTAATCCCTTGGGGAATTGGCCCTACCACACCTCCAGAGGTCGGCTCTGATGAGCCTCATCAGTTCTTCACTTGCTCACCACTCCATTGAACCTGCTCTGATCACATCACAAATCACCTCCATTTTGTTAAATCCAGTAATCCATTCTCAGCCCTCATCTTAACCTCTCAGCAGCATTTGGCACAGTTAATTCCCCATTCTTCTTGGATATACTGTCTTCGTTTGGCTTCCAGGACCATATCAAGTCAGGATCTAGTCAAGGAAACAGAAAGCATTCTTAGTATTTAAGTGGAAGTAATTTAATGGAGGGTTTGGATAACACAGTTGACAAAAGAACTAAAAAAGCCAAATAGGACATAGTCAACCGAGAGATTGGCAACAGCAGAAACACAGCACCAACCTAGACTGTAGGAACAAAACGGAGAGGAGCTGGTAGCAGAGCCCACGGCCTGAGGTGACTCATCAGAATCTCAAACTGTGTAGGGCTTGCCTGGCAGAAGCTGGAGCCAGGGAGGAGATGCAGACACTACCACAGACACCACCCCAGGGAGGGAGAGAGAGAGGGAAAACCCCTGGCTTCTCCTTTTCCCCCTTCCTCCAATTTCTAGTAACTGTCCTCTTAAACTAATCTCAGATAGAAACCAGTTAACACCAGAATCTTGAAAAAGCAGCCTTCAGAGGTCAATCTACTGTAGGACAGACCAGATGGGGGGAAGAATGAGGAATGGATTGAGGGTCTACAGGTTCAAGTCTAGCACATCAGACTTGTTTACTCCTACTCTGCTGGTAACTCCTTCTCTGTCTTTCCACTGGCTCCTACTCTTCTCCCTGATCTCTTAACATCGAGGTGCCCCAAAGCTCAGTTCTTGATCTATCTTCTGTTTTGGTTGGCCATGGCTGTTTTAACACCAGTGCCCTCCCCCTCAACCGTAAATTGTTTGAAACACCAGTTTATTGCTACTTCTCATGTTTTTGTGGGTTGCCTGGGCTTAGCTGGGCAGTTCTCTCTTGGGATCTATCATGAAGTTTGTTTTAAACACTGTGATGTACCGATCATATCTCACTTCAAAAATGAAGAACATATTCCCTCAGTTTCTCGGAGTATGGCTGGCAGAAAACCCTCAGCTGCAGTCTCCTTCAGGCAATGCCTCAGCTCATGAGGGTCATCTCATCCAAGGTCTCCTACTCTTCCCAAGGTGGCCCACATCCAATGACTGATGACTCATTAATATAGGGATATAAAGACCAGCCTTCTCATTGCAACTTGAGACAGCTACAAGAGATCATCTCATCTTTGGAACTAGGGTCAGCTGAAGCTTTTGATGAGCTTGCATAGCAGTTCGACTGCTCCCTTTGCCCAATCCTGCTTCTTACCCTTGTCTTTCATAGGTATTGATCTTCAAAGCACTCTCTAATAAACCTCCTCTCTTTCAGAATCTGTTTTGTGGGGAACCCAACCTGCAACAGAGTTGCATTTAGATGGTAGCTGAGGCTGGAGTCATCTAACAGGTTGACCGAGCTGGACATCTGTGATGGCTTAGTGGTGTGGCTGGCAGTAGATGCTGTCAACTAAGACTATCAGTCGGAACATCTAGACATGGACTCTCCATGGGACATGAGCCTCTCTCAGCATGGTGGTTGGTTGTAGGAGAGAGCTTTCCAAGAGTAACTGTGGAAGAGTCCTGGATATGTTGTTACTTCCCAGAATGTCATGGGTATCATCAGTCAAGCAAGTCACAAAGGCTAGCCTGGATTCCAAAGGAGGAGTACTAGCCTTCCGTCTTAATTTGAGGACCAATATTCACATACAGAAAGGAAAGAAATGGATGGAGAGCATCTTTATAGATTTTCTACCTCATCTTTTCCTCCATTGAAACTGCTCTTTTATGGTCACCAGTGATCTCCACATTGCTAAATCCAGTGATCTATTCTCACTTGTAATCTTTCTTGACCTCTCAGCAAGATCTCTCACCTCTTTGTTGATCTCATAATGTCTATATGGTAATGACTCCCAAATTTATATTCCAGCTCAGTCCTCTCTCACAAACCCCAGACTTTTATATTCAACCTTATCTCAAACTAATATGTCAAAACTGAATTCCTGATCGTCCACTGAAATTTTGCCCCTCCCGTAGCCTCCTTTACTTCATTTGTTAGTAACACTATTATTACAATTGTTTAGATTAAATTAAGGTCATCCTTGACTCTTCTCTTTCATATCTCCATATCTAACTCAACAGAGAATCTTGTTTGCTCAACCTATACAATACGTCCTGAATCTGACCACTTTTTACCACTTTCTGCTACCACTTCAGTCTAAGCAGTTGGATTACCTAGATTATTTCAACAATTTCCTATCTAGACCCTCAGCTTCAAGTCTTGTCCCCTTGCAGTCCATTTACATTTCACCAGCTAGAGAGATCCTTGTGAAGTAAGTCAGATGGTGTAACACCTCCACTGAAAACACTGCATTGGCCCTTTCACTCCAAATAATAGTCAAACCAGTCAAGCCCTTACAAGTGCTCACAAGACTTACAGGATTGAGTTCCATTATCGCTCTGACCTTATTTTGCCTTTGATCCCTCCCTCACACCACTCTAGCCTCATGTGCCATGCATACTTGTGCCTTAGGTCTTTGCTTTGGCTATTCACTCTGCTTGGAATGCTTTTTCTGAACATATTCTGATAGGTGACTCCTGCCTCTCCTTCAAAACTTGTTCCATTGTTACCTTTTTAATGAGTCCTATGTTAACCACCTCATTTAAAATCGAAACCATCTCTTTCAACTTCTTATACTCTGACGTCCTCTTCCTCTGCTTTTCCTTTTTATTCAACAACATTTATCACCATCTACATTACTATACATTTATTTATTTATTATTTTAATATTTGTCTCCCCAACATAATGATGTGGATCTGTGTTTTGTTTACTGCTGTATCCAGAAATGCTTAGGACAATGCCTGGTACATATTAGGTACTTGATGAATATTGAATGAATGAATTATTGTAACTCATTCCTTTGGCTTCAGTGCATGGCATTCATCTCTGTTAGGGTTTAGGCTCGTGACCCAGTGTAGGTCAATGAGACAGAGAAAATCTTTGCTGAGTAATTTCAGAAGTCCCTCACTCTTTTGAGAGACTATCTAAAAAATATCTTCGCACATATTCTGTATGATGTTGCATGAGTATATGAAATCTGCACCTACTCTAGTCATTTTGCCATGAGGGTGAACTTCCTCAAAATAAAGCTTTCAGTGTGGAAGGCAGAGTAGAGTGATGTAAACATGAGTCCTTGATGATATTGATCAGTTAATCTATCAAAGGAATTCTGAAGCTTTTACTACCCCTGAACCTTCAATTTATGAAAGGCAATGTATCTCCTTTGTTAGTTAAGCCAATTTGAATTGCATTTTTGATTACTTACAATAAAGAATCTTCTCTGAGATACCTTTTCAATGAGATTTGGTTCTGTGGTGTAGAGATACCTCTAGGGTTATCTAAGATGGTCTAATCAAAAGTCTTACACATTTATTTTCTGAATTCTCCCTGCTTTTCTCTGTTATCGACTAATTCAAACATACTCTCTCCATCAGGCCTTGGTTCATGAACGTTTTTGCAAAGAACAGATTTTTTAAAAAATTACTATTTGCTTATTAATCAAATAATATTTATTCCTATGTTTTTATAACTGGCCCAAGCAAACAGACTTGGATACAGGAACTGTTGGATTCTGATTATCTGAATTTATTTCTGCTCCGACGGGGCCAAGTATCAGCAAATGATGTGGCTCTTCATTGCTTTTCTGACCTTATTTTTGACTTTTCTATAACTCTCCCCTTTGCTCACTCTGTTCTAGCCATGCGGGACCTCTTGCTGTTCCTTCCAAAGCACCGAGCACTTTTGTATCTCAGAGTCTTTGAACTTGGCATTCCCTCAACCCAGAGCACTATTTTTCTAATTGTATTCATGGTTTTCTCACTTGAATTCTTCAAGCCTTTTCAAATGTCATCTTCATAATGAGGCCTTCTCTGATTTCCCCATTTAAAATTATACTATTTCCAGTTCACTCCGCCTGCATTCCCATCTTTACCTGTCTCCATAGTAGCACCTTGTCTCAGGTAATTGTATAGATAAATATTTTATATCTGTCTTCCCCAGGAGGGTAGAGATTTTTGTCCATTTTTAAAAATTATTATAAGCCAGTACAGTGCCAGATACATGAATAAGGACTCAGTAAATATTTGTTGAATTTGTTATGTGAATGAATGAATCCACACAGTGTAGATAGAAATAACCACTTTTACAGTGAAGTCATCTTGTGGGCCTTTTATATTGATATTCTATGCATACATTATCACTTCTATGTATCCTGAGTAAATATCTCACAATGTTTTGTTCAATAGCTTCTTGCAGGTGAAATGTCCCGCACACACGAAAAAACAGAAAATGTGTACATTATACATTGCGCACTTTATACAAACCAGAGGGAGGCACCCAAACTCACACAACCACCGATGTTCTTGCATGGACTCAGAAGTTTATTGAGCGCTATTATGAGTCTCTTACATGTTCTCAGCTCTTAGAGGTCACCTAATTCCCTTAAGATTAGAATCACATTTCTTGGAAAAGTCGATCTCCCTATACAGGGTCATTATTCTGACATGTTCTAAGTAGTCATGAAATTATTTCTCTGGATTTAATTTTACCCTAAAACACGGAGTATGTTTTAAATCCAAATCCAAGTCAACTCTGGATGTCTGTGAATCTCTGACTCAAAGAAACACTGTACTTCCTAACTAACTTACCATATGGCCCAACAAGGAAATAAACCATGATTTGGAGGAAGGGTTCTGAATTGTTTCTTGAAGGGTTAGATGCTATAACCTCTTCTTTTTATGTTGTTTGACATCTTCCATCTGAAAAACACGATTCTGAGGAAAAGGCCTTGGGCATTTCCAGAGGAAAATGATGTCTTAAATAGGAATGTAGGTATAATCTGAGATCAGGAAAGAAACAATAAGACTAGAAGCTGATCATGTGCATACATGAAATATAGATGATAAGATGGAAAATAGTCTCTACTTTTCTCCCTGAATCACATTTTGAGTCCCATGGAGTTAACCACAGATGGATGCCTGGAATTCTGCTGTGTTTGGTTTTTGTTATATGGTTCTTTCGTTGCCCAATCTCTGCTCCATCAAGCATCAAAGTCAAGGCCATGGAAAGGGGACCAACCTTCCTACTCTATCCCGGGAGAATAGTGCTAGCTCCTTTACAGAACTTCTCAGGAGTAGAATTAGAATACATGACTTACAAGGCAAGGATATCTTTCTCTGACTGATATCGAGTGTATCTCAAAGTAATATTCATAGAATTTTTTTTTTAAATTGTAAGCTACAACAATGTATTCCTCACTAGTGGTAAGAAGGAAAAAGAATAAAAAGAAATAGGGCACAGTGGGATATCCTGCTATGATAGGTAGACACTTATTTGTTGGTGGCATACTATAATTATTTAGGGTACAGACAAGAATTAGATCTAACAAAGTAGACATTCCAAAAATATTTGTTGAATCAACGAGTGAACCAATTATTTTGATTCAAATCCCAATTTAGTAGATATTTGACTTATGCCTAGTTTTAAAATCTCTTCTAGCCTCAATTTCTTTCAGCTAAAAAGTGATAATTAGCAGGATTATATGACGTAATGTGCATAAAGCACTCAGCATAGCATAAACACAGAGTAAATGCTCAATAAGTAGGATCTACTTTTATCTGTCTACTTGACAGCTTCGCCACTTTCAACAATTTGCTGAAAGATGTGAAGGGAGAGTCTACACAAAACGAAATATTTGGGTGGACGAATGAGGTTGCTGATGATAGATTCACAGTGTTCCAGTTTCTGCTTTGCCTTACCCTTATTTATTTGTAGGTCTGGTAGAGGCATCCAGAAACTTTCCTGCTAGCTGAATAAATGAATAGTTCTACACAATACAGAGAACTATATAAATACTTATGTAAGTATTAATAGATTGTTTTCCTATTCTGCTCTGAGGACCCTAAGGATTGCATAGAGATAGCTGAAGACAACCATGTGCCATGGTTCCACCTCGATATACTTGATGCCTCAGCAATCTGCATAAGATTTTATTTGTTGCTGTTTCCTTACCCCGAACATTTGGAAACATGTTGGCATTTATACATCATAAAAATATTTAATCTTTTATTTATTCATCTATCTTATGGGTGCAGGATATATAACAAATAAACCAACAAAACCTAGTCTCTGACCTAATGAAGTTTATAGTCTCATGGGTGAGATAGAGATTAAAGAAGCAAATACACAATAAATACATGACTACAAGTTGTAAACAGTAATGCAGATGAGGTCTTTTTGTTTCAAGTTCTGGTTGTTAAATTGATGGTGAAATATTTTTGGGGCAATAGATATTTGCTCTTCAGATTTCTAGAGATAGAGGCAATAAGTAGAGGCAAGTAGAAAGTGAAATGTTTTTGACATTTATATAGTGGGATTTTACCCTAACTCAATTTATTAACTAATTATAAAGGTAGGGGGCAGAAAGGGATGGTTTGAAGATTCTAACATACATGTTGGTAAGAACAAATATAACAATGGGTATTAATATAATATGAACAGGTGTTCCTTCACCTACACGCACCCCTGTCTGGGAAATACATACCCATATTAAATAGAAAATGGGGAAATCTGCGAGTAGTATCTTTGTGATGAAGAGAGAACGATCATGTTGGAATTAAAGATTAGTCTGCTGATAGCTAAATGTGGATTAAAGAGGAAAAAACTTGAAGTCAGTGCTACAGTTAGAACCTGGGTTCTGACACTTTGCAGTAGTGTGATTCTGGGCAAGTTACCCTCTCTGTGCCTTACTTCCCTCATCTGTAAAATGGGAATGATAATAATAACAGCAATTACTCTTCATGTTATGTGGAGGATTAAATGAGTTGCTAAATATAAAATGCTTAGTGCAGTAGTTTGGCACAAAGTTGCCTGTTCTATAAGGGGAAAAGTGATATCCTAACTGATACATTCTAATCTTAACTCATCCCTTCCTCCCCAACAACCACACACACAAATATAATACACACACACTATCAATAATCCAGACATATTAGTCTGGTGTGTAACCTCCCAAGCATTTATCTCTGTATACATAAATATATACATATATATATGCATATACTACCTAGTTATACTTTTTTATTTAGTAAAAATTAAAATGAGATCTAATTAACAATCCTGTTCTACAGTTCGATTTTTCTTCCCACTTAGTCTTTCTTGGCCTTATTCTAGGTCTATTATAAAGATCTACTGAAGGATATTTGAGTTCTTTTAAATTTTACACTTTACTACACAAAATAGTATTTGAATTGTATCTCAAAAAAGTCCTAATTGGGATTTATACACTTTTGAAATATTGGAGAAAATGTAATAAAGCAAGAGCCACAGCTTTCAGTGTTTGTTAAGGTCCTTTGTCACCATTTTAAGGGCGTTCAAACTGAGACTCTGAGACTACCTGACTTGTACAAGCCGACAAGTACCGAAACGAGACTCAAACCCAACCCCCTGCCTTTCAGTACAGTAAGTATCTAGGGCAGGGGGAGTATTGGGAAAGGCACTGGGTTTGGAGGGATGAGATTTGAATCTTAGAAACTGAGGGGTCAGAGATGGTATGTGACTCACCCAAGATGACACAGTTAAAAAGTGATAGAATAAGGTTGCCCTTTCTAACCTTGGCTTTCCTGATGATTCCCAGGATTTTATCTTCTGGGGGACCACAGCCAATCTGGAGCATGACTGCTGTAATGTTGACTCAGGCTGCTGGAAACTCTGCTCCATTATCTACACTTTTCCTTTCTGGAAAATGAAACTTAGCCCTGTGACTGATGGTTTCTATCCTCCTTGGCAGCAAAGAGAGAAGAGCCCATGGGCAGTGTTTGGTGTGTTTGCTGTGACATTTATCTAAATATAGCCTCCTTATTGGTCTGCCAGGTTTCCTGGACTTTCTTCATTAGTTTAATCTTTTAAGTAGCAGAGACTTTTTACTTCAAATGTGTTTAGTCATAGAGATATTCATTAGACCTTTTAAAAAATATAGATGTATACTGTATTAGTTTTCAGACGGCAGGATGAGAAAGAAATGAGACAAAGAATAGTTAATTTTGATGGGTAAGAAGAAAATAATTTGATTTTGGGGGCTTAATGAGGAGGAATGTTATGGGTAGCTGAGATCGTTATTTGCCTAAGTAAAGGGATTGTCAATTGGCAAAGGAAAGGAGGTTCTTTTTTTTAATATAACAACTTTATTGAGATACAATTCAAATACCCTGTGATGCCCATTTAAAGTATAAAATTCAACTGTTTTTAGCATATTCATAGAGTTAGTTGTGGAACCATCACCACTGCACGGGAGGAAAAATTTAATTTCCTTACCCATTGCTAGGTTCGTGGTTCAGGCACCTGTAGAAAAGGGCAGATTAACAAGAGAAAGGCATACAAATTTACTTAATGAGAATTTTATGTGATATGGGAGACTTCAGAGATGAAGACCCAAAGAAAAAGAGAAACCTGCGTATGTTTATGCCTCGGTTTTTTGAAGCGTGGACAATCGCGGAGAAGTACTATTGGGCAAAGGGGGTATGATCTAATGATAATAAGCTGCAGGGAAGTTAGCAAGGCCTGTTTGTTCAGATGTTCAAATTCTTCTGTGTCCCTGTGTCTTCAGAGATACGAAGACTTTCCTCTGGGTATATGGAGGTATACGGAGGTATCTGGAATGAGGGTATTAAGACTTGCTTCAGGGAGGAAGGGTGGGAGAAGGTGAGAGAGTAACTTCCCTGCTTCTGCTGTTTTCTCAAATGCCAGGATGCCATATTTCGGGAGCAGCATGCTCTGAACCCCATCACCACAATCAATCAATTTTAGAATGTTTTCATCAGCCCCAAAGAAACTTCATACCCATTAGCAATCACTTCTTTCCCCCCATCCCTCTACCCTCAGGCAATCACTAATCTATTTTGTGTTTGTATAGATGTGCAGGAAAGGAGGTACTTTTTTCTTTTCTTTCTTTCTTTTTTTACCATTTGAACCATTTTTAAGTTCAGCGTCATTAGTTGCATTCACGTTGTTATGCAACCACCATCACCATCCATCTCCGGAACTTTTTTCATCTTTCAAAACGGAAACTCCATACACATTGAGCAATAACTCCTCCTCGCCCATCCCCCAGCCCTTGGCAACTACTGTTCTATTTTCTGTCTCCATAAATTTGACTACTCTAAGTACCCCATGTAAGTGAAATCATACAGCATTTGTCCTTTTGTGACTGGCTTATTTCCCTTGGCATAATATTTTTGAGGTTAATTCATGTAGCATGTGTCAGAATTTCTTTTCTATTTAAGGCTGAATAATATTCCATTGTATGTATATACCACATTTCATTTATCCATTCGTCTGTCAATAGACATTTGGGTGTTTTTTGCTAATGTAAATAATGCTGCTATAACATGAATGTACAAATATCATTTAAAACCCTGCTTTCAATTATTTTGGGTGTATACCCAGAAGATGAATTGCTGAATTATATGGTAATTCTATGTTTAGTTTCTTAGGAACCACCATATTGTTTTCTACACAGGCTGTGCTAGTTTACATTTCTACCATCAGCGCAACAGGGTTTCAATTTCTGCATATCCTCACTGACACTTGTTATATTCTGTGTTTTTGACAATAGCCATTTTAATGAGTGTGAGGTAGTATCACACTGTGGTATTGATTTGCATTTCCCTAATGATTAGCGACGTTGAGCATCTTTCCTTTCTTTACTATCCAATTGAATATCTTCTTTGGAGAAATATTTATTCAAGTCCTTCGCATGTTTTCTAATTTCGTTGTTTATTTTTTTGTCATTGTTGACTTGTGAGAGTTCTCTATGTATTCTGGATATTAATCTCTTCTTAGTTATATCATTTGCAAATATTTTCTCCCATTCCATGGGTTGCCTTTTTACTTTTTTGATATAGTCCTTTGATGTTTTTTTATTTTTTATTTTTTTTTATTTTTTTTATTTTTTTATTTTTTTTTTTTGAGACAGAGTCTCACTCTCTTGCCTGGGGCGAGTGCCGTGGCATCAGCCTAGCTCACAGCAACCTCAAACTCCTGGGCTCCAGCAATCCTACTGTCTCAGCCTCCCAAGCAGCTGGGACTACAGGCATGTGCCACCATGCCCGGCTAATTTTTTCTATATATATTTTTAGCTGTCCAATTAATTTCTTTCTATTTTTG